>CAKNYM010049502.1:171652-187470 GCA_932195095.1 Andricus curvator
ACCTTAACATTCTTGTGCTCTGAAATTAACCATTTATATATTTTTTTTCTGTGGGAAAATACGAAGTAATGAAATAAATATTCAAGCTCACTAAGAATCGCAGTTTGTGGCAGCCATGGGTGTACTTTAACATTGTTTGGAAGTCCAGGTAGCAATTCTGCCTGATTTGAAATTTTCATCAAAACTCGTACTGGTGCTATATTCCTAAAGGTGGCATAAAAAGCTTGGAGAGTTTCTTTCGGGTAGGATTCAATTGTGATCATGGAGCCAAAGGACACGTAAACGCATCCATGTACACTCTCATCTAATCATTCTTTTAGTTCCTGAAATCATACTTAATTTTATTTTTTTAAATGCACAAAAAAGCACTGCTTGATTTAGTTTGCTTTGCTAACCGGAGTTAATTTCGTATCTTCAATGTGCAATCCTCCAATTTCAACAACACCTGGAGTCATGGGCCTTACACCATTGAATGTATGGTATGAATTCACGAACACCAAAGACAACTCCTTGGAAAGATCGACCAGACTAGGATATCCTAATCCAAAATTTTCATCGACATATTTTTTTTGTGTTTCCATATAGGCATTCATTTTATATCCCTGATATCTAAACGCCCACACATTCTGTAAACGTTCCCAAAAATTCATGTTTACCTGCAGATTGGAAAAAAATGATGGCACAAAAGCAAGACTAGTAGGATTTCCTGAGGGTTCGTTTGTCCAGTCGTATAAAAATGTTGTCGTCACACCTATCATGGGCACATTCAAGTGTCGACCGAAAGCCAAGTAACAATGAAATGCGACAAACTGAAAGAAAGTGATAAAAAAGTTAATTTTTTGTCCAAGCTGATATTTTAATATCTAACTCTGGCCTGAGATTGTATGGAGGCAATGGAGATCCGGCCTCACCCCACTTATTTTTCAGAAGTAAAACGCATCAAATTTTTGTTCAGTATTCAATATAGGCCCAGAATGATTTTCCTATAATGAATTTCTTGTAATTTCATCGTGATTCTAGAAAATCACTATACAAAATCATTATAAGAAACTCGATATAAAAATAAATACTGATAAAATATTTGAATAAGTGATGCGAGAAATAGAGAAACTAAAAACAAATGATTTATTTATTTACCTAACATAGGATTTGAAATTATTTTAAGGAAATTCTACGGATTTTAACAATTTCAAGAGATATGAAGGAACTTAAAAAATGTTAAAGATTGTAAGTTATTTTAAGAAATTCCTATCATTTAAAAGAGATTTTGAAAATTTCAAGACTAGCAAAGAATTTTGTAGGATTTATAAAGATTTTAATGTATTCGGAAGATTTTCACCAGGTTTAAAGAATTTTACAGGACCTTCAAATATTTCAAAGCATTTAACGAATTTTAAGAGATTTTAAGGTTTTTAGAGGTTTGAACAGATTTCAAAAAATTTCACGAGATTTTGAAAATTTCAATGGATTTCATAAGATCTAAGAGATTTATTGAATCTGCAAACATTTTAAAGATTCCTACTTATTTTAACGGATTATGACGATTGATTATTTTAATGGATTTTAAGAAATTTGAAGGAATTTCAAGAGAATTTTATGCAATTAAATAAATTTTATTTGAAGGGGTTCCTAAGCATTTGCACAAGAGAGATTTCTAAGAATTGAACAAGATTGAAGGGATTTTGTACCTATAACCACTAATTATTTCAAAGAATTTACGGGATTTCAAAAGATCTATTATAACAGATTCCGAAGAATTTCAAGAGAATCCGAAACGTTCAATGGATTTAAGAGAGTTTCGTAGGATTTCTTCAAAGATTTCAGAAGATTTCAAAGACTTTTAAAAATTTGAACGGCTTTGTGGGCTTTGTGTTGGAGGATTCTAATTAATTTTTTTAAAGTTATTTCTACCATTTTTAAAGATTTTAATGGATTTTGAGGGATTTCAACAAATTCCTTGAGCACTTTAGGGAATAAATTGAATGTTATTTCAAGAAATTTCTGCGGATTTCAAGCTTCCAAGGGATATGAAGGAATTGAACAACTTTCAAAGGATTTTCAATATTTTAAGTGATTTTAAAAGATTACAAAGCATTTCAAGGAATTTAAAAAATGTCATGGGATGTCAAAGAATTTTGCAGGGTTTTCAAAGATTTCAAGGAATCGAAAACAATTTCACAAGATTGAAAGGGATTTGATATTTCCTATGATATTTTTTCGTAAGGGCAGTTTGCAATATTGCAGGAAATATTACTTATTCTATTTCTCAGAGTTTTTTTCAATTCCATATATTATTAATGATAATATAATAATAATTGATAACAAAACATTATCTGTCTTTAAGAAAATATAACGATTTTTACATATATGTATACCATTAAGCCATTTCCCTTTCAGGGTAGGCGTGTCACTACCCGATTTGGGTAGTGTTTCTAGGTGGATAGTTTCTTGTAGTAAATAACTACAAGTGTGGGCTCACCACACCCATAATTTTTAACAGCACGCAGTATTCTCGAATGGTCACCATTACATATATGATTATCTTAAAAGACCCCCTCCCCCATAGCCGGTCAGTAAGGCAGGGCGAACCCACTTATTTCTTGTCAATCTCAGTTCTGATCCAATTATCGCTTTTTTGGAAATGAGTAATTTAAGATTAGAAAAAAATTGTATATAAAAGTAAAACAAGCTTTATAACTATAGCAGCAAGTAGAAATCCTTACAAATATTTTTTATTTAGTACCTCCTTAGACTTCAAAAAAACTCACTTCGACAATGACGAGGTCATATGGTGGATCCTTCAGTGGATTTTTAATCAAATTACTTATGACAGGATGCTTAAGCAATTCACAAACCGAATTTCCAATCACATCTCTAATTTTTTCGAAAGGAGTTTCCGAAACACTCTGTACTTTATTGTAAGTTAAATTATTTGTGTAATCTTTCACTGATCCTTGTAAACTGTAATCGTTGTAATTAGGGAACGGTTCCTTCAAAGGATGGTGGCTAACAACGTCCACTTGATGCCCTTTTTGTGCGAGAATCTTCATTAATTTCCGATTCATGGCAAAGTGACTTCTAGCATTGAAAGGAAATAGGCCTAATATTCTGTATCCATTAATGCTTTCACTGTTAATAGTTATTGCAGCAATCACAATAACTATTATCGAAATGAAAGAAACCATAGTGAATATCTGAACTTCACTTCGAACTGCAATTTTAGATTTTAAAAGAATGATATTTAAAAAATATGAAGGGAAATGCGAAATATTTAATGTTTTCAGATTCAGCCTTTGCCAACTCAATGATAAAATTTGAAGAAGCAAAGGTGCAATCGGACGCTGACACAGACCATTAAGATTAGATACAAGATTGCGTCCAGATAATATCCGCATGACTTCTAGATACACCAGACTCTATTTTAAGGAACGCGCGATCGCACGCGTTTTATGAATTCCTAGAATTGCTGGTCCATGCAGTTTCTCAGGGGACAGGGCGAGAGACGGTTGCGACTCCGCCTCTGAAGGGACGCAGTGCACCACTACTCAGTCAAGTATATTGAGCAATATTATGGAAACGGTACAGGCGGCCCTGACTTTTTACGTTTCGATGTACGCGCTTTATGAACCAGGTTATTTTCAGGCAACCCCCGACATTATTCCTCAACAGAGAGTCTGGTGTAATTGAATTTAAAAAATAAAAGTGAAGGAACCGAATCCAAAATGTAATAAAAATATTCATAAAGTTAAAAAAATTATTCTTCATTTTAGTTTCAAATACTAACAAACATTGACAAAGACTTGTAAACATTCTGACTCGGCGTCACTCGGCGTTTTATCAAGTGCACGAACCCAAGGTCAAGTGTATCAACCCAATGTTCTGTTTTCTTATCAGTCACCACTAATCTTGTTCGATCTTGAGAATAAATAAATGCATAGTTTCGTTTCATTAAAAAAAAACCGCAGTCCTAAGGCTTTAAATAGACCCGAAGCAATTGAAACTTTAAATTATTGTTAATTTTTGTGAAAATACTAATTAAAAATACCATCATCATAATATTCATTGAGAGCAAAAAAATCACTTCAATTAGATCAAGAATACCACTCACAAACTTAATAAACCACCCTTTATAGAAGTTGAAATATGACAAAAAATCTAATAGTGTTTTAAATAATTTACAAAACTTTCGAAAGATATGGAACAATTTTCTAGGATCTATAAGGTCTTGGGTTATTTAAAAAGATTCCACGGGAGTTTATAAGATTTCTGTGGATTTTAAAAGCTCTCAAGGAATTTTTAAAAACTCTCCATGATATCAGAAAATTTCTTCCGATTTCATATAATTTCACGAGGCGTTAGAATATTTTAATGGATTTTGAAGAATGTAAAAAATACTAGGATATTTTAAAGGCTGTGGCTAAGTGTACCGAAATTTTGGTACGAGTAGCCACATTTTTTCGGTACGAATAGGGGCACCTGGAAAAGGGGCTATTTGTACCGTTTCGGACGTATAGCTGGATTTTTTCTGAATGTGTAGACACTTCCTATTCTAAAAGATTCCAAGCAATTTTTAATAGATTTTAATTATTTAATGGGATTTCAAAGGATTTTTCATTGCCAAAAGCCATACCACGCTGAAAAACCCAGTTCTCGTCAGATCACTGAAGTTAAGCAGCGTTGGACGCGTTTAGTACTTGGATGGGTGACCATTCAAGAATACTGAGTGCTGTTGGCACACCGTGGGTGTGGTGAGCCCACACTTGTAGTTATTTATAACTACAAGAAAATATCCACCTAGAAACACTACCCGAATCGGGTAGTGTCACGCCTACCCTGAAAGGGAAATGGCTTAATGGTATACTTACTTGAATATTTCAGGGTATTTTTTAAATTTCCAAGGAACTTTCTAGAGCTCTAAGAATATGAAGGGATTTTAAAATATTGTACATGATTTGAAATATATTTTGGTATTTTTAATAAAAATTAAATAATTTTAAGTGATTCAAAAGGATTTTCAATATTTCAGGATATTTTCATAAATTCCAAGAAATTTTTAAGAGCATTAGAGAATTTCAAAAATTTAAATTCTTTTGAGAGGGATTTCAAAGGATTTGAAATATTTTATGGTATTTTAAAAGATTTCAAGGAATTTTTAATTGATTTTAATAATTTGATGGGACTTCAAAGGATTTTAAAGATTTTAGGATATTTTTAAAAATTATAAGGAATTTTCAAGAACTCTGGAAAATGTCAAGAGATTTCAAAATATTTTACAGGATTTAAAATATTTTCGGGTATTTTCTTTAGATTCCGATCACTTGAAGTGATTCCTACAGATTTGTCAAATATTAGGGTATTTTAAAAATTCCAAAGAATTTTCAAAAGCTTTCAAAACTTTCAAGGAATTTCAAATGATTTTAAAGAACTTGAAATATTTTAGGGTATTTTGAAAGAATTCAACAAATTGTTGACAGATTCTAATAATTTGACGGGATTTTAATGGATTCAAAATATTTACTGGAATATAAAAAGATTCCAAGGGATTTTATAAGATTTCCGGCGATTTCAATGATTTTACGGGATTGTGAAACCTCTCAAGATATTTTAATAAATTGTCCAGTATTTCGGGAAATATTAAATTTCATAATATTTTTTGCAATTAATTTGAATTCATTTGGGATTCTATCGAATCCGTTTGAATCCTCTCGATTTTTTCTAAACTAATTTCAAGCTGACTGAATTCAAGTAATGTTTTTATATTTCTAAACTGCATTCAATTCACTTGAATTTTTATCGATTCTATCAAATTCGGCTCATTGTTCTTAAATATCGTTAAATGTACTCCAATTTTACTGAAATCAATGCAAGTTTTTTTTTAATTCATTTAAAATCTTTTGAATATAACTTGAATTATTTTGAAGTCTTAAGAAGCGAGTTCTTTTAGGGTTGAACATTAGCCACTTTTGGTAACTTTTAACAAGTAAGTTAGGCTATAAAAGCCCTAAAAATAATGAATTATAAATTTATAAATTTAAACCTAAGATTGTTTTATTCCATTTAAGAAAGATTCTATATTAAAAGGCTGTGTCTAGTCGTCCCGAAAAATTGGAGAGTTTGAAAAGGGGATGGACTAGGCTCCCCGAAAATTTGGGACAATTAGCCAAGCTTATGAAAAATATTTTACTATTCGACTGGAATTTCGGGAAAACAACGCACTTTGATATTAAAAATGTTACAAGCTCAGAATCTTGGTATTTAAATATTAGGGATCAGTGAAAATGAAAAATTAGTCAGGAAGAAATCGGGGAAACTTCGGCCACCCTGGTTAAAGAGACACTTAAAAAACGTATCTAAGCAATTTGGTAAGAAATGTTCATACAAACATCGTTGATAGTTTACATATTTTATTTTTATTTCATTCCGTACTTTGTTTATGTTTTAAAGGTATTGTATTTTACTGCTCCTAATTCTTTCCTAATTAAACTCTTTCTCAATTAATCTCTTTCGATACTTAGTTTTTTTATACTTATATATTATCAATAGGATATCTGATGAAGGAATCGGGCTGATTCCGAAGTATCCTTTTAGAGTCAAAACTGTTTGGAGGCTGCATAAGTTGTATAATGCCAGAAATTGCTGAATGAGCTGCGACTAATGGGCAGGTGCGTTGTCGTGGTAAAGAAGACAGTCGTCACTGACCCAGGCTAAACCCCAAACCCTGGCTGAAAATTTTCGAAACAATAGTTTTTGCAATCTCGAGGTCTTCCTCTACCTCTCTCACTGTTAAACGACGATTGTCACTGATCAACACTCACACCTGTTCCACATTTTAAAGCGGTTTGGTAGTTGCGAGCTTGCCAGAGCGAGGATTACTTTCCACTGAAGTTACGACCACTTTTAAATCGCTTAAGCTACGCTTTAATTTGTGTATCACTTATGGACTCATTGCCATTCACTTTTCGAATCACAATGATAGCCAAGTTTTTCAAAAAATGTAATGCACTCTTTGCTTGCTACGTTTCGTCATCCTGAAATGCGACGCGTACGTGATTAGACGTTTGCGCAACTGCGTACACTAGTCGACTAAATTCCGCAGGTCCATGTCGCTTAGTAGGGGGCCTAACAGAAGTCCCCTCTAAATGATAAATACCTGTTCTTGACAATAGCACAACTAGATACAAAGTTAGAGCCTCAGGTTGGATACTTTCCGGATAGAGCTCGTATTGATCAGCATCAACTACTGAAAACAAAATTTAAACGTTGATCCTGTTTTTCCTGTTATAAGACACCCTCGATTGGTGTGCTGCAGAGAGCAAAGCGTTTGGAAAGCGTTTGTAATAACGTTTTCTCTACGAGTATTTCCAAGAGAATTTTAATAAAGTCCTCGGGCAGCCCGTTGATTTCTTTCATCTTTCATCTTCTCTGTGTCGTTTTTCCATTTCGTTCGCGAGAATGGGAATAGGAAAACTCGTCGGCTTCGACTTCCCTTCCGCATCCAGGCCAAGGTGGCTCATTCCAGATGCAGAAATGCAAGGTCTCTTAAAACCGCTCTTCTGATGCCGCGAGATATTAAACCTCAGTTCTCCTCTTCAGTTCACTTCCCGGCATGAATTTTCCCCAATAAGAGTGATGCAGGCTTTCTGTTTTGAAAAGTCACAAGTAGGACTCACTTCACCTTTCCATAAACCGACTCCACCAAGGGAAGAAATTTTAACTCTCGTCCTCTCTCGTAAAATTACACATATAAACTCTCAGATAAACTCTCTCTGTGCAACCTGCAAGCTTGAGTTTGCACACTTACTATACCTGTATGCAACTTTGTTTTCCATTGCGGTTTTATTTATCTTCATTGTTATTCTTAATGTTTTCCTCTCTACTGCCTTTTACAGAAAAGGAATTACAACTTAGCTGAAATTAAATTTTTTTCACATGTGTTTTTTTTTTTGAAAATGCACCTTTTAAGTTATTAAAAATTGTACTACTGTCAACTGGAACAATTAGCTACAGTTTTTTTTTAAACCATGACTTGGAGCTGACGTAGAAAGTATCTAAGTTGTCTCAAATTTTTAATATTTCATAGTATAAGTTCTTTATGGTCCCAAGGAAAAATATTCTACAGATTTATGAAAAAAATTGTTGATAAATGTATAATTTAGATTGCAGCGATTCACCCCGCAATGTAGCGAATCACTATACTGGAAATCCTATTTTAAGTTTTGGGTATAGTCTTAAATGGCAAAACAGTACAAAAATAAACCAGTCTATTATAGTTAAAAGAATAACAAATTGAAGACAACTCAAATTCCTAATATTCCCAATATTTTATTTTTAAATTGTTCAGTTATTACTGACTATATGACTATATTAAAGTATTTAAAAATCACTTTATGTATACTTTTTAAACGGTATTCTTCAAAGTAAAACTTTTTTTTTATTTATTCATATTGCATTTCAGCTGTAGCGACTCGCCCGAGAATCTTTGGATTTAGGCTATTTGTGAATAACTTAAAAACGAGGTAACAAAAAATCCTCATCAGGATGAATTTTATTTCTTTCCAGGTGTAAAGATACAATTATTAAGCTTTTTATGGTTTTGTAAAATATGGTGGTGATTCGTCAGAATTTGAATGATTGAATTAACCAAGCATGCTTTAATAGAAAAATCAGTCATTTCTACTGACAAAGCATTTCATTTAAACAGATGAATCAGTCAATATTACTGACTGAATCGAAAAGTCACTTGAAATAACTGATTTTCAGTCAATAGAAGTGACTGATTTATCCGCTATAATATATCACACATTGAGAGTTACGGATTATGTCAATCAAAATTACTGATTAAATTTTTACAAGTTTCTGGTTATATCATTCAAAATGACACATTTAATTAGTTAAAGTTACTGATATAGTAATTTAAAACGACTTGCGTAATCAATTACAGTTACAGTTTAAATTATTCTAAATTACTGATTCAGTCATTGGACGTTACTGAAAATAAATCTTTTTGGTAGAATTCAACTGTTTTATGTTTCAGATTAAAATATTTTGTGTCTGAAACATCGACTATTACATTTTTCGTTATGATTTTATCTTTTTTGGTTGAAAATTCAAGCACTACGTTGAAAGTTGATCTACTTTTTAAAAAAATTCATTTTTTGGTTTAAAGATTCATCATTTAAATCGAATATTCATTTTTTGTTAGCTTAAAAATACATTTTTTTAAACTGGAAATTGAACTATTCCATTTTTGGTTGAAAAATGATATTTTTTTGTTGACTTAAAATGTATTTTGTTGAAAATTTGTATTTTTGGTAAAGAATTAATCTTTTGGGTTAAACCTGTTTTTTATTTGATGAAAAATTAATTTATTTGATTCAAAATTTGTTTTACTTTTCTATTGAAAATTAATTTTGTTAATTAAATATTAAACAATTTCAGTTTTTGTTAAAAATTAATCTTTTTTAGTTACAAATTGAACTATTTAGTGGAGGATTCAACTATTTCGTTGAAAGTTCGTCTTTTGTGGTTGCAATTCAAATTGTTTTTGATTCAAAAATAAAATCTGCTTTGTTTGAAATATGAACCATGAGGACATTTTTCGTTAAAAATTAATCTTTTTTGGTTTATAATTAAACTATGTAGTTGAAAATTGAAGAAATTGGTTAAAAAATTAATTTTTAATGTTTTAGGATTCATCACTTCAGTTAAAAACTCTGGTTAAAAATGTTGTTTTGATGCTTTTTACGTTAAATATTTACTTTTTTAACTAAAAATCGAACTATTCAATTTCTGGTAGAGAATGTATGCATGAATGTATCTGTTAAACATGAAACTATTTGCTTGAAATTTAATGTATTTTGCTGATAATTCGTCTTTATTGACAGAACATAAATGTTGGTTGAAATATTAACTATTTTTCATTTTAAATAAAAATATTTTTCGGTTGAAATATCAAATCTTATTAATTAAAAATTGAAATCTCTTTTGGTTTCAATATCAGCTATAAAATTTTTATTAACAATTATTCTTTTTTTATTGATAAATTGACTATTCGCTTGACATTTGAACTACTTAGTTGAAAATTTCTTTTTTGGTTAAAGATTCATGATTTTAATTGATGAAACTCATGGCTATGGTTGAAAATTCAATTTTTTGGATGAAAATTCTGTGTTTCCAGATAAAAAATAATTTTTTCAACTGAACATTCAACTATTCTTTTTGTGGTTGAAAATGGATTTTTTTGTTGTTTAAAAATTCAACCATTTGGTTCAGATTTCATGTATTTTGTTGACAATTCATCTTTATTGGTAGCATTGTTGGTAAAATTAAAATCTGTTTTAGTTGAAATATCAACTGTTCTTTATTTAAAATTAAAATATTTTTTGATTGACATATCAGCTACTACATTTTTTGAGAATTCAACTTCATTT
Source organism: Andricus curvator (assembly GCA_932195095.1). NCBI lineage: Eukaryota > Metazoa > Arthropoda > Insecta > Hymenoptera > Cynipidae > Andricus > Andricus curvator. The sequence goes on from CAKNYM010049502.1 coordinate 182,083, forward strand.
ATTGGTATCTTTACTAGTTGGCTGAAAGTTAAAATGTTTTGATAAAATTCATATTTTTATTGAAGATTCATCATTTAAATTAAAAATTTATCTCATGAGTAAAAAATTGACCATGTTTAGTTGAAAATTCAACAATTTGGTTGAAATTACATGCGTTTTGTTGAAAATTCGTCCTTATGTGTAATAAGTAAATATTGGTTGAAAATTCGTATATTTTTGTTAAATTCAACTGTTTTTAATAAAAATTAAAATCTTTTTGGTTCAATTATCAACTGGTTTTTTTTCAAATTCAAATTTTGTTTTGAAATATCAGCTACTACCTTTTTTGTTAAGGATGCATCTTTTTCACTGATAACTTTACTACTTCGTTGAAAGTTGAACAACTTTGTTAAAAATTCCTTTTTTTGGTTGATTATTCCCCATTTTATTTAAAACTTCATCTCTTTTTTTGAAAATTAAACTATTTGATTGGAAATTGATGTTTCTTAGTTGTAAATTCAACTATTTTGTTGTTGCTGAAAAGTACTTTTTTTTTGCTGAAAATTCATCTTTTTTTTGCTGAAAATTAATCATTTTGGTTGAACATTCTTGTATTTTGTTGAAAATACTTTTTTTTGTATAAAATTGATCTTCTTGGTTGAAAATTCATAATTTTAATCAAAAATTCATCTTTTGGGTTGAAAACTGGTCTTTTTTAGTTGAAAATTCAACAATTTGGTTGAAATTACATGTGTTTTGTTGAAAATTCGTCCTTATGTGTAATAAATAAATATTGGTTGCAAATTCGTATTTTTTTTGTTGGGCTCAACTGTTTTTAATATGAATCAAAATTGTATCATTGTAATTAAAAATTCATCTCTTTTGTCGAAAATTGAACTATTCGATTAAAAATTGATCTTTCTTAGTTGTAAAAACTACGTTTTTTTAAATGTTTTTTTTCTGAAAATTCGTCTTTTTTTGTTGAAAATTGATCTTTTTGGTATAAAACTGATCTTCTTGTTCGAAATTTTGTCTTTTTTAATTGAAAATTCCACCACTTGGTCGCAGGTTGAGCTACATTGTTAAAAATAATTTTGTTGTTGAAGATTCATAATTTTAATTGAAAATTAATTTTCTTGTTGAAAATCACAGAATTTTGTTGAAGATTCGTTTTTATTGTTGAATTTTTTCTTTATTGAAAATTTAAGGATCTTCTTTAGTTAAAAATTCAACAGTTTGGATCATTTAAAATGACTGATTTGAAAAGTCACTTTTGACAGCGGGATTAAAGTATTTTAATCTCGTAATACACTTTTTAATCATATTAAAAAGACATTAACGATATTAGCGACTGAAACTTACACTGCTAATGTCGCATCATGAGTGATAGGGTTGAAAATAATAATTAGTGTGGAATAAAGCATAAAGGTCGAGGCTGGAGAATAGGAGGCAGGGTTGTGCGTGACAGTGTCACAATATTAGACTTAGGTTAGACCTTATACAGGATGATGAATCGGTTTTAAAGTCAGACGTGTTAAAATATCCGAAATGATTATGCCAGCTTTAATTCCAGAGGCTGTTGAAAAATGCAAAAAAAAACCCACGCATAACGTCAAAACTGACGTTAATGAAGGCAAGAGCATATGCAATCTGGAGCTTGCATAAGGTCACGATTTGAACTCAGAGTGATAAACTCAGTGATAAAATTAGAATGACAAACAAGAAAAAGATAAAAAAATTTCTAACCTAAATGAAAAGGAAAAAAAATGCCTTTTCCCCAATTCCTCCCTTTTCCCCTTTTTACAGAATTCCTCCCTTTTCCCCTTTTTAAAGAATTCCGCTTTTTCCCCTGTTTTCAAGAAACCTCTTCTTTTTCTAGATTTTTCACTCGTTGTAGGAATCTGGTTTAGGACTCTAAACCTGAGCGGTTTTTTTATAAAAACGAAAAAATCATTTAGGGTTAAAAATTGTTAATTTAGGAAAAACAGTGCGGACATGTCAGGACTGTTACGCTTTCCAAGGTGGTGAATTTGTGTATACTCTAGCGCTTCCAATTTTTTTCTGAAATAAAAAATTAAGAATGCTCTTCTTTTAAATAAAATTACGCTGTCAGTGAACCTCAAACATTATTGAAAAAAAATATTAAATATTTTTTTGCATAAATAATAGGAAATTGTTTCGTAAAAATTTTAAATTTATTTTTAAAATTTACACTGTTTTCGTAATTGTCAACCTTTTTTTGTTTCGTAGGTTCATCGATAGCGGCATTTCATTAAAAATTAAAAAATTCTTGAATTTTCATTTTAGATAAAAATTGAAGGCCCTAGAGTGTACATAATTTCACTACGTCCGACAGAGAGAGACGGTCGGGAGATGTCCACACGGCTCTTCCCAAGCAACAATTTGCAACTATAATTCAATTTTTTTACTTTCTAAGACGTGTACAAATATATTCTTCAATTTTTAAAAAGGTTGGCTCAATACTTTTTTCCCAAAAATCCGCAAAAAACACCTGATTTTAAGCGTCCTAAATCAGGTACTCCGCAATGAGAACTGAATTAACTCAACCCAATAAATAAATCCAACCATTGTTTGATAAAAGTTGATTATTTTTGGGTGAAAAGTCTACTATTATATTTTATCTTCAAAATTTATCTCTTTTTGTTGAAAATTAAATTCTTTTCCTGATAATTCAAATATTTTGTTCGAGAGTCATATTTTTTGATCGAAAATTCAACTTTTTTGTTGAAAATTTGTCTTTATGGGTTATAAATTCAACTACTTTCGTAGAAATTTAATCTTTTTCGATTAAAAATAAAACAATTACATTAAAATCTCTCTTAATTGAAATATCAATTATCACATTTTTCGTTAAAATATCTTCTTTTTTGGTTCATGTACTTTGTTAAAAACTTTTTTTTAAGATTCATAATTTCAGTCAAAAATGCATCTTTTTGGTTAAGGGCTCAACTATTTTGTGGAAAACTCGTCTCTTTTGGATCAATGTAACTGTTTTTGATTTCAAATTAAAATCTTCTTTCGTTAAAAAAGAAACTGCTTCGTTGAAAGTTCGTCTCTTTGGCTTAAAAATTGAACTATGTATTTGGTTGAAAATAAACTTCTAATTTGGAAATTCATATCTTCGGGATGAGAATTCAATTGTTTTGTCGAAAATTCATCTGTTTTGGTGGAAATTTCATAATTTTTGTGAAAAATGCAATTTTTTTGTTGAAAATCTATTTCGTTGAAAATTGCACCATTTTTCAGAAAATTTAACTGTTTGGTAGAAAATTAACTCTTTTGTTGTAAATTCAACGGTTTTGTAAGAAGTATTTCTTTTTGGCTTAAAAGTTCTTTTTTTTTGTTGAGAATTTACCTATTTTGTTGAAAGTTCGTTGTTATGGTTGAAAATGACTTTGTTATTTGAAACTTTGAATATTTCATTTTCGTTCAGAATTCACCGTTTATAAGTCGAGAATTCAACTATTTGGCTAAAAACTCATGTATTTTGTTAAATATTCGTGTATTTTTTGCATTCAACGGGTTGAAAATTAGTTTTTTCGTTTTGAAAATTATTTTTATTTATTGAAAATTAAACTATTCCATTTTTGGTGTGAAAGGTTTTTTTTCAGTTGAAAATTTAACTATTTGGTAAAAAGATCGATTATTTTGTTAAGTATTAATTTACTGTGTTGCAAATGCCACTATTTTGTTGAAAATTAATCTTTATTTCCAGAAAATTAATCTTCTTGGTTAAAGAATATACTTTTTGGTTAGAGATTCAACTATTTTCTAAAAAATTCATTTTTTTCTGACTGAGAATAAATTTTTGTTGTTGAAAATTCATTCTTTTTGTTCAAACATGCAAAACATTGAAAAAATTAATTTTGTTGTTAAGATTCAACATTAGAGTTGAAAATTAAACTATTTTATCGGGAAAATTTTTCTGTGGAAAATTCATATTTTCGGGTTGAATATTCATCAATTTGGTAGGAAATTAAACAATTTCGCTTAAAAATAAGATTTTCGTTGAAAATTCAACAATCTGGTCAAAAATTAACTTTTTTTGTTGAAAATTCATATCCTTGGTTGAAAAATCCACTACTTTAGTACAAAATTAAACTATTTTTATTAAACTATTTGGTTAAAAGTTAGACTGTTTACTTGAAAATCTAGCTATATTGTTGGAAATTAATATTTAAAAAATATTTCGCAAATATTTCCTAATACTTCAGAAAGATTACAATGATTTCCCAAGATTTCAAAGATTTTACAAAGATTTAAAATATTTCGCAAAGATTTCGGATAGATTTCACTAATTTCGCCAATATTGCCAAATATTTTGCGAATATTTCCGAATATTTCTGGAAGATTACAATGATTTCGTAAGATTTCAAAGATTTCAAATACTTCGCAAAGATTTTTGATAGATTTTGAAGATTTTACAAAGAGTTCAATGATTTCAAAGATTTCGCAAATATTACCAAATATTACAAAAATATTTCTGAATATCCCAGAAAGATTACATGATTTCCCAAGATCTCACAAAGATTTTTAATATTTTGCAAAGATTTCGGGTAGATTTAAAAGATCTCACAAAGACTTCAATGATTTCATATAATTTCACAAATATTACCAAATATTTCGCAAAGATTTCCAAAGATATCACAAAAATTTCACAAAGATTTCAATGATTTCCTAACGACTTCACAAAGATTTCAATTATTTTACAAAAATTTCAGATAGATTTTAAAGAGTGCACAAAGATTTCAATTATTCCCCAAAGATTTCACAAAGATTTTAATAATTTCACAATAATTATTAAATATTTCAAGGATTTTGCAAAGATTGACAAAGATTTCAGAAAGCTTTCACAAAGATTTCAACGATTTCTCAAAGATTTCAATAAAGATTTCAATGATTTCAAAGATTTTACAAAGATTTCAAAAATGTTGCTAAGATTTTGGATAGATCTGAAGGATCTCACAAAGACTTAAATGATTTCAATAATTTGACAAATATTACCAAATATTTCATAAATATTTCAAATATTTCGCAAATATTTCCAAAGATATTAGAAAGATTTCAATGATTTCCTAACGACTTCACAGATTTCACAAAGATTTCAATTATTTTACAAAAATTTCAGATAGATTTTAAGGAGTGCACAAAGATTTCGATTATTTCCCAAAGATTTCACAAAGATTTCAATAATTTCGCAATAATTATCAAATATTTCAAAGATTTTGCAAAGATTTACAAAGATTTAAGAAAGATTTCACAAAGATTTCAATTATTTTACAAACATTTCAGATAGATTTTAAAAAGTGCAGAAAGATTTTAATGATTTCCCAACGATTTCACAAAGATTTCAATAATTTCACAATAATTATCAAATATTTCAAAGAT
>CAKNYM010049502.1:187480-218038 GCA_932195095.1 Andricus curvator
ATTTCAAAGATTTTGTAAAGATTTACAAAGATTTCACAAAGATTTCACTGATTTTCCCAAGATTTCAAAGATTGCATAAAGATTTCAATGATTTCCCAAGATTTCAAAAATGTTACAAAGATTTAAAATATTTCGCAAATATTTCTGAACATGCCAGAAAGTTTACATGATTTCCCAAGATTTCAAAGATTTAACCAATATTACCAAATATTTCGCAAAGATTTCCAACGATATCAGGAAGATTTCCCAAAGATTTCAATGATTTCCTAAGGACTTCACAGATTTCAAAAAGATTTCAATTATTTGACAAAGATTTCAATAATTTCACAATAATTATCATATATTTCAAAGATTTTGCAAAGATTTCAGGAAGATTTCCCAAAGATTTCAAAGATTTCAATCATTTCCCAAGATTTCAAAGACTTTACAAAGATTTCAAATATTTTGCTAAGATTTTGGATAGATCTAAAGGATCTCACCAAGACTTCAATGATTCCAATAATTTCACAAATATTACCAAATATTTCAGAAATATTTCGCAAAGATATCAGAAAGATTTCAATTATTTCCTAACGATTTCACAGATCTCACAAAAATTTCACTAATATTACCAAATATTTCAAAAGTATTTCAAATATTTCGCAAAGATTTTAATTATTTCCTAACGATTTCATAGATTTCACAAAGATTTCAATTATTTTACAAGAATTTCAGATAGATTTTAAAGAGTGCACAAATATTTCAATGATTTCACAATAATGATCAAATATTTCAAAGATTTCAATGATTTATCAAAGATTCCAAAGATTCCACAAAGATTTGAAATATTTCGTCAAGATTTCAGATAGATTTCAAAAATTGCATAAAGATTTCAATGATTTTCCAAAGATTTTACATAGATTGTGAAGGTTTCGCAAAGATTTTGAATAGATTTAAAAGATTTCAGAAATATTCCAATGATTTTCCAAACATTTCAAATATTTCGAAAGATTTTATATAGATTTCAAATATTACACAAAGATTTCAATGATTTCCCTAAGATTTAATAATTTCACAAATGTTACCAAATATTACCGTGTAGGCAAGGAAAGGAGAATACGAAATGAACTCGTATTATAGGATAGTCAATGACCTGACAATAACTCCGGGGAGTAATTAAATGAGGATTTTAAGGGAAGCCGTCCAGTAGTTAAGAACTCTCATTCCAGCTGACTCGTAAATAACACCAGGGTGCGGAGACCTAATGGTTACGTTCACGCTCTGCATGGACATTGGACATTCACCTGCAGACAAATATGCCTATCTCCATTTGCGATGAAATTGCAGCGATGGCAGAAAAAACATTTATGAACCTCAACCCTGTCTCTCCTCTAATAATAATAACCCGGGAAGTTCCGGAATAGGAAAACAGTTGGCCTTTCTCAGTAATTGCAATAGTTAATAATGGAAACGAAGATCGTAAGACTATAACTGTAAAATTATTAATTACACTGTAAAATCAGTGCTTGCAGGGAGAAAATGCTCAATTCCATTTTTCATTGTTTCAAGATATTGCTTTTTGTTTGTATTCCTTAATAAAAGTAAGAAAATAAAGTAGAATGGAACTGTTGATATGCATTTTTTTCCAGGAAACTTGCCATTCATCCTTTATTAAAATTACATTATCCAAAACTCAATGTACAAGAAAATATTCACAATCAAGTGTTCTTTCTCTGGCAGAGAGGTATCCAACTGAGGTTGTATATTACAGTTTAAATGAATCAGGAGCATATAGACTCAATATTTATTCATTAAATTATTCATATTTCTGACGTTTCTGTTCAGTTCTGCTTCCTCTCTGCTAATCATCATATTTTTATTGTCTCTTTTACACACTTTAGAGTCCAGAATTCTTTCAAAACAGGGGAAATAGAGTGATTTTCCAGGAAAATAGGGGAATAATTCAAAGATAAATTCTTTAAATTAAATTGATGTGTAGGTACCATATCAAATTTAATACGAAACGCTTAAGATTTTAAGTCGAAATCTATTGCATTTTCAGCAACATAGTACAATTTTCATCTAAAAAAAAAATAAATTTCATGGCTAAGAATTTAAATGTTCTAAAAAAAGTTGACTCTTACACGCGAAATGATCATGAATTTAGAAAAAATAATTTTGAACCACGAAAGACGAATTTTCAACTAAACGATCGAATTTTAAATAAAAAACTTCAAACTTCAGCTAAGAATAGTGAAATCTTAACCAAAAAGTTGAACCTTGGAGCAAAAAGGACAAATTTTATATCAAAATAGATGAATTTTTAACAAAACCATTGAATTTATAAATGAAAAATAACTTTTTAACAAAATAGTTGAATTTTCAACAGAATAATTGAATTCTCAACCAATTTGTTGAATTTTCACCAAACTAAAATTTATTATCCAACAAAAAGTTGCGTTTGCAGCCAAATGGTTGAATCTCTTCAAGCCAAAGATACGAATTTTTTACAAGGCAGTTGAATTTGCTACCAAAAAGGATGAATTCTTAAAAGGAGAAATTTTCTATCCAAAAAGATTAATTTACAAAAAAACAATCAAGTTTTCAGATTAAAAAAATGAATTGCCAATAAAAAAAAATCGAACTTTTAACCAAATCAACAAAAAAGTTGAATTTTCGACAAAAAATGTTGACTTTTCAACGAAATATTTGAATTTTCAACAAAATACTTGACTAGTAAAAAAATAGTTAAATTTTTAACATAATAGTTGAATTTTTAACCAAATAGTTGAATTATTATCCTAAAAAGACGAATTTTCAACAAATATTTCTTTGATTCAGATAAAATGTATTTTATCCAAACATACGATTGTTAACTCTAACCAATTTTATTTTGAACAAATGAATTATACCTTTAATATAGCGTCAAACAAATGTTTGTTTGATTCAAACAAACATTTTTCTGAGTGAGAACGAATTTTCAAATAAAAGAGATGTCTTCTGAGGAAACTAGTTGAATTTTGAATAAAATAATAGAATTTTCAACCCAAAAAGACGAATTTCATCCGAAAAAAATTTAATTCTGAATTGAAAATGATTAATTCTCAACTAAAAATAGAACGGAATCTAGTTTTTAATCAAAAACATGAATTTTTTACGAAATAATTAAATTTTCATATAAAAACGATCAGTGACTAATGAAAAGTGGGAAAGCTAAGTTTCCAGATAAAAAATTATCTTTTACCCAAATTTTCGAGAAAATAGTTTAATACTCAACCAATAAAATGAATTTTCAACGAAATACTTTAACTTATCACCCAAAAGATTATTTGTTTACCAAGAAAGAGGATTTTTGAACAAAATATTTGAATTTACATATAAAATAAATTTTTTTAGTTAAGAAAATTAATTTTAAAATAAAAAAAACTAATTTTAAGAAGAATAGTTAAATCTACAAGCAATAAAATCAATTTTTAATAAGGTAGTTCAAGTTTAAGTCAAGTATCAAGGTTTCGTTGAAATCGAATCAGCCCAAAGGTGCGAAAAATACGAATTTTTTGAGAAAAAAAAATCATTTTTAATGTAAAGAAATCGAAATACACAGTTTTTCTGAAAGAAGAGAGAAATAAAAAAAAGTTAAAAAAGCAAAAATGTTTCTTGGAAAAAATCATACCAAAAAAGACCAAAAAAGATCATTTTTTTATTTTATTGAAAATGTTTTTTTTGTACGAATTTTTTCATGAAACAATTTTGTTCGAGAAAAACTCAGCATTTAGATTTGTTGAAATTATATATGGATGTCGTTCAAAAACGGCTCTAGCGAAGATGTTATTTTTCATTAGAAAATAGTTTTTAGACATCCCAGATATAAAATCAAGAGAAACATTCTATTTTTTCGCATACTAGACCTTTTAACCAAAAGATATGAATTCTGATCCAAATATATAATAAAAGACTTTTTAACTAAAAATAGTTAATTTTCAACCAAAAATGGTAGTTGGATTTCTTATCGGGTTCTATCAATTCAGTTTGAATTTAAGTTAAGAAAATTAGTAAAAGTGGGCGCCGTGCGCCTACAAAAAAGGGTTTCGTAGCCTATTAAGACGTTAATTAAGACTTTCAAATCTCCCGCTCTCATACTTTCCTTCCCCTAATCCCCCTACATTCCACAACTTCCTCTCCACACACTTCAACATTCGCTTCCCCCTCCCCCCTCCACCAACTTCTTCCTCACCTACTTCCCCTCCCCTTACTTCTCCTACTTCCCTCCACATTTACCCTCACTTACCCTAGCCCATTATTTCGCCTTTCTTCCCCTTTTTTCCTTCCCGTAACTTCTCAAACCTTTCCCTCGCTAAATTTCCCTCCACTTTTCCTCCTTCTACTACCTTTATTTCCCTTAAGTCCCCTACTTAACCTGCCCTATATGCCCTATTTCTCCTCCCCTAATTCCCCCTCACTTCCCCTAGTTGCTCAACCATTATTTCCCTTACTTCCTCTGCCCTCATTTCCTGTCACTTCGCCTACTTCCACTCCCCTCATTTCCCCTTACTCCGCTCGCTTTCCTTACTTTCCTTGCCTCACTTCACCAGCCCTTATTTCCTTTCTCTTTCCTCCACTCACTTCTCTTACTTTCATTTCCCTCATTTCCCCTCAGTTTTCACTTCTCACTTCTCGTCCTTCCACTCCTCTCATTTCTGCTCACTTCCTCTACGTCACCTCCCCTAATTTCCCATCACTACTTCTACTTCCCCTCTCAAGAGTTCGCTTTGCGTCCCCTACTACCCCTCCTCTCATTCCCCCATTTTTCCTCCCTTACTTCTCCTACTTCCCTTATTCTTGTTCCTGCTCACTTCCCCTCACTTCCCCGTCTTTGAAAAAAGTACGTCAGTCGGGTTTCTGAGTGGGGCTACGAAACCCTAAGAATATGAAAAAAGGGATGTTTCTTGGAAACAGGAGGAAAAGAGGATATTTTTACAAAAAGGAAAAATAAGGGAATAGGGGAATGACTATGAATCCAGCTTTTATAAAGAGGTTTAGTGATGTATGAAATTCACGAACTTTATTTTCTATTTTAACGCAAGTACCTGCTATTGAAAGGTGTGCTCCAAAGGCAAATTAAATAGCTACTAAGGTAAGAAAAAAAGCTTCTCAGTCATAATTTTTTCGACTTAAGAAACATCCGTGAAAGAGCATCGACTGGTAGTGATGCCAGAGTTGCTTTGAATGCTCAGACTCTTCGCATCTGCCTTATCAACCTGTATACGTAAAAAGGCCTACAGGTTCAGTGTCTTTAAGGAATCTTAAAAGGAAAACTGTGAATATTAAATCCATAGATATGGATCTCGCTATTTCAGAAGCGGACGGCTTTGCTTGCTTTGATAGTTCTTTGCCTGAGTCCCTTCCGTCGTAGTCTCTCTTTAAAAGCGCATTTCCAGTTTCCCTAATTTAGGAAAAGGACCCATAATTTGATACAATTTCTTGAGGAATATCCATAAATTACACAGCACATTTTTTTCAATTTTTCAACATCCCCTTTCCCCTCTCCTATGTAAAAAGTTGTAAGAACGTGATTTGCCCCCCCCCCCCCAACCACCTATGTTACGTAATTTTTTCAAATATTTTGAGCCATGCCTTATTAAATACAATTTAGTTACTTACTACCCGAGACATCCGAATTACCTAATAATTAGAAGTTATTTAAATGAAAATAAAGTAAATTTTCATTCATTCATTTCATCATTTTTATATGGCAGTTGCTCCCAGTGGGACCCATGTTTAACCCGTTTTGTGAATTATATATATATATATATATATATATATATATATATATATATTTTTAATATTTTCTTAAATATATTCAATATTTTTCTCAATATATATAAATTTTTTACCATTTTTTTAAATTACTATGAGATCCCTCCAATTATTTAATATTGGTTATGGCGTTTTTCTAGATTTTTCGATAAAATAATTGTGACCTGAAATAACCTAAACATTTAAAAAAACGATTGCTATCATAATAAAAGCTAATAAAATGTAATATAAAATGAAATTATACAATTTTTTCAAATCTGTTACAAAATCAGTTAAATAAATATTTTTAACAACAATTTAGAAAATTGAAACGCTTTAGTAAATGTTTTCAATACTTATTTTTCGTATTTTTTATTAAACACATATATATTGTGTTTTTTTGTCGAATGTAGAAAAGTAGATCACCAAATCTGAAGAGGTATTTAGTAAATATTGAAAAATCGAATAAGCTTAGAAAATTTTGAATGATTTTGATCGTAGTAATGATTTCAAAAATATTGACAAAACTTTGTTTTGTGGATATAATTTTTTATATTTAATATAATTTTCAAATCAAAATATTATCATAAAATTCCTTGAAATCCCATGAAGTTACATAAAAACCGATGAAATTCCTTGAAATCTTTTAATCGCTGTAAAATTCCTTGCAATCCTTTAAAATATGTAGCTCAAAAAATTTCCTGACCTTCGAAAACCCCAAACGCTTTGGAATGTATTGGAATTTCTGGAAACTCCTTGCAATCTTTTAAAATATCCTGAAATATTTGAAATTTTTAAAAATTTTTTTCAAATTATTAAAAATACATTGAATTATTGGAAATCACTTCAAATCCTTGAAGAGCTTTGAAAGCCCTCAATTTGAATTCCTATGAAATTCTTTGAGATGCTTAAAAGTTCATTATTATACCTTATTAAGAGCCTTTAAAATCTCTTAAGATTACTGAAATCCTCGAAAATCTGATAAAACCCCTTGAATTTTGTTTGAAATCCCTTAGGACCTTTCATGATATTCTAAAACCATATAGCTCTTATAAAATCCTTCCAAATCTTCAAAATTCTAGAAAATTCTTTTGAACTGCATGAACATTTTTTAAATTCCTCAAAATTATTGAAATCTTTGAAAAAAATTTAAACTTTCTTACATCTTCTAAAAATTCCTGGAAATTTTTCAATATAATAAAGCTGATTGAAAATTCATTGGCATAGTTTGAAATATTCTGAAATCTAAAAATTCTTTAAAACGTTTCAAAGTTGTAAAAAATGTTGGAAATACCTTGAAATATTGAAAATCTCTTCAAATCATTGAAATAATTTGAAATACCTTAGTTCTTGTGAATAAGTTTTTTGAAACTTCATTAAATTGTTAAAAAATTCATTGAAGTCCCGTGAAGTTACATTGAATTTGAGGATATTCCTTGAAATATCATGAAATATTTGACAATATCTTCAAATTTTGAAAATTCTCTGAAATCCCTTAATTCTTGTGAATAATAAAATAAATCTCTTGAAAATTCCTTGAAATGCTTTAAAACTCTCTAAAATATATAAAATTCTTGAAAATTTCTTGAAATTTTTCAAAATATCTTAAAATCTTTAAAAAATTCTCAAAAATCTTCAAAATGTTTGGAAATACCTTGAACTATAGAAAATCACTACAAATCATTGAAATCCTCGAGAATCCTAGAAATTTTTTAAATTTCTCTAAAGTTCTTTAAAATCTTTTGAAATTGCATAACTGCAAATCTTCTGAAATCCCTTGAAATTTTATAAAGCTTGATGAAAAATTCTTGAAATCTGTTCAAAATTCCATTAGATCTTTTAGAATATCCAAAAAAATATTCAAAAAATCTCTTCAAAAGCTTTGAAATCCCTTAATTTTTGTTAATCTATACCATTAAGCCATTTCCCTTTCGGCGAGCCTCAAGGGGTAAGCGTGACACTACCCGATTCGGGTAGTGTTTCTAGGTGGATAGTTTCTTGTAGTAAATAACTACAAGTGTGGGCTCACCACACCCACCACCGGCAACAGCAACGCAGTAGTATCAGACGGTCACCCATCCAAGTATTAACCGCGCCCAACACTGCTTAACTTCAGTGATCTAACGGGAACTGGTGTTTCCAGCGTGGTATGGCCGTTGCCAATAAATTCTTTAAAATCGATTAAAACATTATAAAATCCATTAAGTGTCGGGAATTTACATGCAACCTGGTGGATATTCCTTGAAATGCCTTGAAATATTTGAAGTCTTATAAAATCTTTTGGGATACTGAAAAATGTATCAAAATACATTGAAGGCTTTTGAAATCCCTTAAAATCCATAAAATTTTCGGAAATATGATGAAATCCGTTAAAATCTCTTTTAAATCCTGAGAATCTTTTGAAATATCTTAAAACCGTAAAGGCCCTACAAAATCCTTCCAAATCTTCCGAAATTCTACAAAATTCTTTAAAACTGCATGAAAATTTTTTAAATCATTTAAAATCGTTCAAATCATTAGAAATTTATTAAAATCTATTAAAGTTCCTTAGGATTAGTGAAAATATTATAAAATCTTAAAATTCTTAAAAATCTTTGGAAATACCTTGAAATCTTTTCAAATACTTTAACGTTATATACTATAATTTTGGATACACAGACTTCTTATCATGTTGGTTAAAAAAAAAAAGTTACGTAATAGTATCGATTTATCCCACTTCAAAATAATAGATTGTCCCGAACCCCTCCACCCAAAAAACTGTTTTATTTATTTTTATTCTATTAACCTCTTTCGAATATACAGTTTTCAATTTTTAATAACTTAGAGGTTGAAAGCTTTTCACTTATGGAAGCTTGCAAGTCTGATAGCCTTTAAACCGCTTTTAGATACTATCAAACTTTCATAAACTCTTGAATTTTAAACTCCCTCGAATTTGAAGACTTTGAACCTTTTAAACTTTAGAAATTTGCATTTCTGCCAGAGTCATAGTTTCTGTCCAGAGGAAATGAAAGAATTCTCATTTCCTTGTAAATCGTAAATGCACAGAAAATGGGCTCTGAATTCCGTCGCCTCGATTTCTGACAACGAATCGCGAAACGAGAAATACCTGACACATATAGAAACAAGAAAATAACCTTTTCAAGAGAAAGGGTTTTGAAATTGAAATTGAATTTTCTGAATAGCGAATGTTCTACTAATATATGTTTTTTTATCTTCTGTCGGTATTTTGTAGGCTGCCGACGAAATTCTTATTTTTTTTAGATTTTCTAAAACCTAGACTCAGAAATTTCTTTCTTTTGGTTATCTAATTGGTTATTAAATAATCCCCTGTTATCTCCGCATCAAATACATATATTTAGAAATCGCTCTAGAGGTTTTTATGCCTAAAATGTGATTTTTTTAAGTAATACGATTTCATAGTATGGTTGATATTAGGGAGTAAAATTGATCCCTAAGCAGTTTCTCGAAATTATCAACACTTTCTACTATTGGAAAATGAAAATTTAAGGGAACCTGTCCTATACATTGAAAAAAATAATTGATTTCAGGAATTCGAAAATCGACAAATACTTGACAGAGGGAAGTCATTTAACATATACCGAAGTTTTTACTTTATTGAGATTGTAATATATAATTTACTCGAAATATTTAAAAAAAATAGATTTTTCAAGCTTTTTAAGAGAACAAAAATTTTTTCTTAACATTCCTCAGAAAATTTCAAATGATTTTTTATTTTGCAGAATGAATTTTAAGAGAAAATTAAAAATGATATCAAAATATTTCAAATGATTTTCTAAAATTTCGAAAAAGAATGTGCAGGATTTGAAAGAAAAATGTTTCAATTTTACAAGATTACAAAATTTCCGATTCCATAATAAAAAGGACTTCAAATTTAAAATGATTTTGAAAAATATGAAACGTTGATTTTTCTAAATTTCGAAATAAAAGTTTGAAACTTTTTAAGGATCTTGAAAATTTTTTTTTTTGAGATTTTTCTGAGTAAATTTAAAATGATTTTTTACGTTGATGAATTAATTGTAAGAGATTATTTAAGGAGATTTAAAAATATTTCAAAATATTTCCAAAATTGTCCAAAATAATTCTGGAACGGTTTAAGTCAATTTTTGGAATTTGGAAAGATTTTTCAAAGTTTTGGAAATAAGTTGATCCAGCTTAAAAGATATTTTTGAATTTTTGAAGTTTTGAAAAAATTGAAAATATCTTAAAACTCTGAAAGATTTCCGTATATTAATAAAATATTTTTTTATTTCCTCCAAACTTCTGCAAGTCCTAAATATCTTTCAAACTGAAAACATTAGTAGTTATTTGAAATTTATATTTTTTATCAATAATTATTCTACCATCAAATTATAATTTGGTTAAACATTATTTCTTTCTTGACTTATGAACAATCTTCTTTGGTTGAAAATTGAATTATTTTATTGAGAATTTGTCTTTTTTAGTTGAAAATTTCATTTTGTATTACAAATTATTTTCCCGAAAATTATAATTTGGTTGAATTAGTCTTTTCTTAAATGAACAGTCTTTTTTGATTGAAGATTGAACTATTTTGTTGAAAAATGGTCTTTTTCAGTTGTATTCATCTATTTTTGATTTAAAATTAAATTTTTTTTTGGTTGAAAAATCAACTATTACGTATTCTGTTTGAGAAATAATTTATTTTGGGTGAAAATTCAAATATTTGGTTGAAAATTATCTTATTTATTAAAATGTTTATTTGATATGTCTGAAATTTTCAAAAATCCCTTGACGATGCTAGTAAATACAAAAAATAAAAGGTTACCGCAGACTTTCATTCAACAAGAGTTTATGGATTTTTTAAATAAAAAAAAATATTTGTTAATTATAAGACAAGAATTGCTTTCATTTTTTTCAAATAGTAGAAATTTTTTCCAGTAGTAAGTAATAGTTTCTGAAAGTTTCCCAATTGAAAAAAAATTAATGTGTATATAACTTAAGAATCGCACCCTGATAAAGAATTTTCTGTATTGTGCAAAACGAAATGGTTGAAATTGTAGACATAAAAATTTAAAAACTTTAGAAAGTCAAATTTTTGGCATAGAAATAAAGATCATTTTCTTTTCCGACTCCGGGGTTTCGATAATCTAAAAAAGGGATTTTATGAGGCACAAATAGAATTTCTGATTTTTCTTCTTTCTTTTTACTTTGAACCTCAATGGATGTTCTGTAAAAACAAGAAAGGATTACACGATGTGGTCAATGTTTAAGGCCAAATTAGGAGTTCCTCCTTTCTGTAAAAAAATATTAACATTAGCGCCTTCACACTATCAAACGAGTTTCGCCCTAAACATGGTCCTTGTTAGGCTCTACATCTTGGCGATACACTGCAGAGACAAAGCATTGTTCCAGATTGGGGAAATTAATGTGGGACTAACCTCTAGAACTTCCGGAAGCATTTACAAATAAAAAATACATCGATCCTTTTTAGACCTTTAGGTATGACCTCAAACACTAAAATAAATTATTTTACTGAGAAAAAGGTTTGGTTCTTTTAGCAGACATTTTGTTAATCAAATTTTTGTTGGTAGAAACAGAAAAACCTTATTGTTTTAACACAGGATGGCCATTTTTATCGCTGGAAAAAACTTACGGTTATTTCCCGATTCGCAACAAAATTTTTCGGTGATTGAAATAAAAAATTTCAATTCTTCAAACTGTTAAAGCTGAAGATGTTTTCATTGGAAGTAATCAAGACTTAACTTGAAGTAAGGGAGTCAAAATTGAAATTTTCCGAATTCACAAATTAAAACTTCAAAAAATTTCACTTCAATAACTTTTTATTGAATCGTTTAATTGTGAAAAAGTTATAAAAAGGAAAGCTGTTAATCTGGAAAGATTTAATTCTAAGGGCTTCAAAAAAAAACTTCATCTCACAATTAAACATTTAAAATTATAAAGTATAAATTTCGTAGACTTCAATTATACAAACTAAATGTCGTTACCTTTATCGAAAAAAAATTCCTCGTTTTTTTTTAATTTTTCCACGGTCATGAAAATATAATAATTTCTTAAAATCAAATTAATATTTTGGGACCATAATAAATTCAATATGACATATTTGGAATTCATAAGACTTCAAGTCAAAACATGTTGCATTTTCAACCAAATAGTTTAACTTTCAACCCAAAGAGATGAATTTTCAACCCAAAATTAAATATTTAACAAAAGAGTTGAGTTTTTAAGTTCAAAAGTCGATTTTTTAGAAAACAGTTGACTTTAAAACTCAAAATGATGAATTGTAATCAAGAAAGTTTATCTTCATCCAAGAAATATGAATTTTTGACCAAATAATTTAATTTTAAAACAAAAATATTTTTTAACTTCCTGGCAAAAGTGACAAATTTTCAACAAAATAGCTGAACTTTTAATCAAATAGTTCAAATTTCAAGCTTTTAAGACAAATGTTTAAAAGTCAGTTGAATTTCAACAAAAAAGTTGATGTTCAACCAAGAAAGATGAATTGGCAATGCAAAAGGACGAATATTGAACCAAACAGTTGAATGGAGAAAAATATGAATCCATCAAAATAGTTGAATTCGCAAAAAAAAATTTAATTTTCAAAAAATATTCAAATTTTTACCATGTAATTGCATTTTCAACCAATTAGTTCAATTTTCAATCCAAAAAGACAAAGATTCAACAAAACAGTTTAATTTTTGTTAAAAAAATATGACTTTAACAAAATGGTTGCATTTGGACTAAATAATTATTTAATTTTCAAAAATATTTTATTTTTTACCATATAATTGCAATTTCTACCAAAAAGTTCAATTTTCGAGCAAAAACAAACGAATTTTTAGAAAACAGTTAAATTTTCAACAAAAATTTAATTTTCACCCAAGAAAAATGAATTTGAACCAAGAAGGATGATTTTTCTATCATAAAAGATCAATTTTTTGCCCAAAAGGGCAAATTTTCTATCCAAAAAGACGAATTTTTAACAAAGCAGTTGAATTTTTGACAGAAAAGATGACTTTTTAACCAAATAATTTATTTTTTAATCAAATAGTTGAATTTTCTACCCATAAAGATGAGTTTTCAACCAAATATTCGAATTTTCAAACAAAAAAATATAAAAATTTAACGACAAACATTTGCATTTTCTACCAAATAGTTCAATTTTCAAACCAAAAAGACCAATTTTTTTGGAGACAGATAAATTATCAATCTAAAAAGTTAAATTTTTAACAAACGGTTCATCTTCATCCAAGAAAAACAAATTTTCTACAAAAAAAGAGCATCTTTGACCAATTTATTATTATTATTATTATTGTACCATTTAGCCAAATCCCTTTCGGGTTAAGCGTAGCTCACTTGGTTCTAGCCTCGTTAAGCTAAAGATGAATTTTTAACCAAATCAAATATATAAAAAATGAAATAATGATTCTTCAACAAAATAGTTGAATTTTCAACCTAGAAAGATGAATTTTTAATCCGAAAAGAGAAATTTTCTGTCCAGAAAGACGAATGTTCAACAAAATAGTTACATTTTCAAGAAAATAATTAAATTTTAAATAAAACTGTTGAGTTCTTAACTGAAAAATTATTTTTCAACTAAAAAATATGAATATACAACCAAAAAAGATGACTTCTGCCGTAAAACATGAATTTTGTATCCAAATAGACGAATTTTCTACCCAAAAAGGTGAATTTACAGTCCAAAAGGATAAATTTTTTAACAAAGAAAGACACATATTTTTTTTACCATTGAGAATGTTCTATTATGTACTGCTGTTCAAATTAAAACTAACCATTATTTGATAAACTTTAAGGTTTTTTATTGAAAATAAACAAAATTTCCGTTCATTTGCCGTTTTCTCGGTCCAGTGATCAAACGCTATTCTGAACAAGCTAATCTGGCGCTGGTCAGTCGGACGTGTAAAAATATATTTTAGATGGTTCACGTTAAAAATTATTTCAAAAACTGTTTTTTCCTTTTTCCCTTCTTCTTGGATCTACGTTTTTCATCTTTTATACTTTTAAACACCCTGGTTATTTTTGTAGGTGTGCAAACGGACATTTCGATCAAAACGTTAGAAAATTTGTTAGTCCTGATAGGCTAGCCAGCGACCGACTAGGGCCCAAATTGACTGTCTAGACGATGAGGAAAAAAATTCATTTTTCCGTTTTTAATACTTCTGAATACTCTGATTTTGTTGGGAATGTACAATAAAATATTTGAATGAGAAAATTAGAAATTTGTTGGTCGTAACAGGCTATTCAGTACCCGGTTAGGGCACGAAAGGCCTGACAAAATAATGGGGGAAAAAATTTTTTTTTACTGTACATTTAGCATTTCTGATACTTTGAAAAACCATTTCTCTTTTTGGAAATCTGCCAGAAATATTTTTATGAGACACTCAAAATTTTTTTTGTTATATCGAGTTAATCAGCATCCAATTGGGGTCCCAAAAGACTGACTAGATGATGAGAAAAAACTCATTATTTTAATAATCATTTTTCATTTTTGGTACTTTTAAATTTGAGCACCCTGGATTTTTTTGGAAGTGTGCAAAAAAAAATTTGAGTTTGACACTTGGAAAAATTGTAAAGAAGATTTTTTAATTAATGTTTCGTGCCGGACTGACTCACCGGACTAGTCAGTAAGGCCATGTGAATCAGTCCTACCTTAGGTTTGATTCAATTTATTTATCCGAGGCTTTGATAAAAACTGAGAAAAATTCTCACTATCCCGTGTAGAAAATGATCAGGACGGTCTAATCTAGATGGTCTTTTCGGCCCTAATCGGGTCCTGGCTAGCTTGACATGAATAAACAGTTTTCCAAGTTAGATGACATCTTTACTGTTCATTCAAAAGATATCGTTTTTAATTGAACAAAGTATCATAATTGTAAAGAACACTTTTTAATTGGCAATTAGGGTCAATAATATTGATTTTTATTCTACAATTAATTAAAAAATATATATTTTTCATAAATGAAATAAAAATTAGATTTTTTATGTGTCGTTTCGGGCTGATTCGCCGGACTTGTCAGTAACGATATTCGGATCAATCAAAAACGATATCTTTCGAAAAAATAGCAAAGATGTCATCTAACTTAGAAAAATGTTTATTCATGACGGGCTAGCCAGCAATCGATTAGGGCCCGAAACGAACGCACCAAGAATTTTTCTCGGTGTTTATGAATGTCTCGCAAAAATTAATTGAATCAGGATGACTGAACTGTACTCGATGTGACTAAAATAAGCAATGAATCTTTATTGTGGGCGTGTAGCGCTTCGTTGGCTGCTTTCGCTAACGATCGAAATAAAACGTTTGGGAACAAGACACGAGTATAATGGTATACAATTAATATTTGCCCAGCTATTAAGAACCAGCCACTGAAAAAGGAATCTCGTAGGTACGTTGCTATTAAAGAGTAGAAATTAATGTGCACACGTTTATCTCGTAAAATCGACCTTTAATAACAGATGGATAATTTCTATCCTGTAAGCTCGTCCTCGGAAGTCTGCAAATGCGTACGTAAGAGCTCACGTAGGACTTTTTTATACGTCGCCCCACGCATTTTTCCAACAGGACGAGAAATTATCTTTGCGTAGACCGTTCTTGGAAAAGTTTTATGAACCATACGATTTCATTTTAATTGCGACTATTACTTTACTGTCGCTTGCAATATGGTACGTAATGAAAACTCTAAAAAGGAACAAAGTGGCTCTGGAATTCGTATTTACTAGGATAATAAAGAAATGTCTTTACTACTCTCTTTACTAGACTAACAATAATTCATAATTAAACATGGTTTCTCTTCTTTCTCCACCCACAAAATGAATTTTCTTCATTGAACAAAATCGTTTTTTTGACAGCATTTGGTTGATTTAAAAAAAGATTTTTGTCGAATAAACAAAACTTTTGTTTAGTTGACCAACTACGTTTACTTCAATCAGTAAAAGTTTTCGGTTGAATCGTTTTTTTGATTTCTGAAATTATATAAATTATTCAACAAAATATTTTACTGGGATCCACCAAAAAATTTAAGAGAATATTCAGAGTACCAAAAGAGATTTTAAATCATTCTTTTCTGAAAAAAGATATTCTCCTTTTCGAAAAAAATTATTTAAAATAATTTTTATTTCACAGCTCCATCTGGTCTGAAAAGACGTTGAATATTTTCTGTTATTCTCTAATAATAATACAGATTCCTTTCAAAATAGATTTTCTTTCAAAAAAGATCAACCTTTAACTCAAAAAGCCAAATTTAAAAAAAAAAATTAATTTTCAACTGAACAGTTGCATTAACAAAAAAATAGTTGTTATACTTTCAACCAAATGGTTGAATTTTCAAGTCAAAAAGGCAAATTGTTTTGAAGAAAGTTCAATATTCAACAAAAAAGTTTATTTTTAACTAAGAGCGATCAATTTTGAACCAAGAAGGGTGACTTATCTACCATAAAAGATGCATTTTTTATTCGAACGGACGAATTTTTGACGAAAAAATAATTCAATTTTTAACAAATTAGTTTAATTTTTAACCAAATAGTTGAATTTTCAACCGAAAAACAGGCATTTTTAACAAAATGGTCGAATTTTCAAACAATAAAGATTAAAATTCAACCAAAAACAGTTGCATTATCAACACAATTTTCAACCCGAAAAGTTCAATTTTTAAACAATGAGTTAATTTTCAACCCAGAAAGATGACTTTCTACCAGAAAAGATGAGATTTTCCATCAAAAAGGACGAATTAATTTTTAACAAAACAGTTGAATTTTTTACCAAAAAGAAGACTACAAAAATAGTAGAAATTCTGAACAAATAATTAAACTGTCAACGAAATAGTTGAACTTTCAACAAATTAGCATCTTTATTAATCTACAAAGATGAATTTTATAACCAAAGGCCAATTTTTAACAAAATACATGGAATTTCAACTAAGGAGTGCAGTTTTCAACAAAAAAATATATTTTTTGAATTAAAATTGGAATCATCAAATTTTCAGTTAAAAATTAATTTTTAATCAAGCAAGCGAATTTTCAAACTAGTTTAATTTGACCAAAAAAGACGAATTTTCAAATCAATAGTTGTATACTGAATGAACAAGATGAATTTTCAATAAACAAGATTAACTTTCTAAGCAAAGAGACAAATTTTCAACAAAATACTTGAATTCTTATAAAAAAAGATGAATTTTACACTTGAGAGATTAACAAAAATGGTAATTTTCTACCAAGGAGTTAATTTTTTAAATTAATAGTAAATTTTTATCCGAATAATTGAATTTTCAATCAAAATATTTTAGTTTTCGAACGAAAATGTGAATTTTCAACAAAAAATCTCATTTTTAACCGAAAAGTTTAATTTTCTAATACATTTTTGAATTCTTGAGACGAAAAGACGAATTTTAGCAAAAATAGTTGAACTTTCAACAAAAAAAGTCCATTTACAATCAAATAGCTGAATTTTAAACTAAAATTATGAATCTTTAACCAAAAAAAGATTAATTTTTGACAAACTAGTTAAATGCTGGATTTAAGCGGATTAATTTTAAACCAAAAAATTGTATTTTTAACAAAAAAGGGTGAATTTCTACCAAGACGATTGAATTTTTACCAGAAAAGACGAATTTTAAATAAAATACATAAATTTGAAGCCAAATTGTTGAAGTTTCAACTAGAAAAGACTAATTTTCCACAAAAAATAGAATAGTTATGTATTCAGCCCAAAAAAATAAATTTTCAACTAAAAAACTAATTTTTATCCAAATATTTAAATCCACAAAAAAAATTTTTGAACTAAGAAGATTAATTTTCTATAAAAAAGACGAATTTTCAACAAAACCCCTTCATTTTCAATCAACGAGTTGAACATTCAACTAAAAAAATATACTTTCGATAAAATAGTTGAATTTTCAACTAAAAAGGCTCGATTTTGAACCAGAATTTAAGTAGTTCAATTCTTAGTTTAAAAAATTAATTTTTAACCAAAAATAAAACGAATTTCCAACAGAATAGTTAACTATTTAATCAAAGGGATGAATCTTCGACTTAGAAATTAATTTGTAATAAAGCAGTTGGATTTTCAACAAAATAATTAAATTGTCAACCAAAAAGTAGAATCTTCAACCAAACGAGATGCTTTCCAAACCAAAAATACAATATGAGACTTTTCATTTGAAACGAATTATCTTTCATAACAAAATTGTGGTTCTACCAAAAATGAATTTTCAATCCAAAAGAACGAATTTTCTATAAAAATAAATGAATCTTGAACAGAAAAAGTTATATTTTTGACCAAAAACAATGACTTTTTAACAAAATAGTTAAATTTTCAACAAAATAATTAAATTTTCAAACAAATAGTACAATTTTTAACTAAAACAGATACATTTTGAAACAAAAAAACTGCACAATTTATATTATAAGTGGCTTGCCATAGAATTGGTTGTCTTGCAATATTTAGTAGTTAAATAAACTACTAAATAATTCACACAAAATGAACAAATTTCATGATGATTCCTTTATAATGTAAAATGTGCTGGGTCCTTTATGGTTAGATGAACTACAATTTTTAGTGAAATTAACCAGAATCATTTATTGGACCAGAAAAAACACTTCTTTGAATAACCAAAAAAATTCTTTCATATCAAATAAAATATTTCCTTAGAATAACCAAATTTTTGACTTGGATCAACCAAAATATTTGCTTGCAACAACCAAAATATGTGGTATATAATCAACCAAATACGAACCAACTAATGTTCTTGGGTCAACCAAATATTTTGTTGTTCATATAATAACCATATTCTAGGGTTGTTTCAACCAAAGTTTTGTTCATTAAACCAAATATTCTTCAGGGTGTAGTCAACGTGTTATGAATCTTAGAATGGGAATTATCTAAAAAGTATCTTGCAGAATATTTAATCAGCGTTTGGCGGTGTTGAGAGATTGTACAAGACATTGATTTCACTTTTAAATTCAAGTTTATTTTAATTTTTTCCCCCTTCTTAGACACAAAATGGAATATTAAAGATGCTTGGGAATATATTTACTTTTTCTCCTAAGGGGTTTCATGGGTGCATTGAAGATGCACCAGAGTGGTCGAGCCACTAAGAGAGATTTATTTGACGCATAAAATAGATGTTAAGAGACGATCCATGGCGAGTTGAGAGGGAAAAGTGCAATGAGAAATAAGTGGCAATAACAGTCCAGATAACGGGCTTTTGTGTTTTAAAAAATAGTCGAATTTTAAATTCAAAAGTGTGAATTTTCAGCCGAGAAAGATATTTTTTTAACAAAATATTGTCAACATTTTTCCACAAAGACAAACATTAATTTTAGACCAAAAAGTTAAATTTACAACCAAATAGTTAAATAAATCAGGCAAAAGACACGAATTTTCAAATTTTCAAATTTTCAAACAAAAAAAGCTAAACTTCAACCACAAAAGACGAATTTTTAAGAAGACAGTGTACTTTTCAACCAAGAAAAATACATTTTTGAACAAGAACTTTTCTACTGAAAAATATGAATTTTCCACCGAGAGGGAAGAATTTTCTACCCAAATGGACAAATTTTCAATAAAACCGTTGACTTTCCGAAAAAAAGTTATAAAGAAAATAGTTGAATTTTCATCAGAATAATTAAAATTTCAACAAAATAGTTACATTTTTAACACGTAATTGAATTTTCAACCTACAAAGATAAATTTTCAACCAAATAGTTGAATTTTTCACCAACGAAAATTAATTATCAACCATACAGTTGTATTAATAAAACAAATAGTTCAACTTTTAAGCAAAGAAATGAATTTTCAACAAAGCAGTTGAATGTTTAACAAGATAACTTAGTTTTCAACATACTAGTTGAATATTAAGATGAAAATAAAAGATTATGACAAAATAGTTGAATGCTCAAATAAAATGATGAACCTTCAACAAAAAATGTAATTTCAAATCAAAAGCAGTCAAATTTAACCAAGAGATGAATTTTCAACGAAAAATGTTATAGTTGATATTCAAACCAAACAAGATTTCAATTAGAAATGAAAAAGAATTAAATTCAACCACCAAAAAGATACAATTTCTATTGAAAGACATGAATTTCCATCCAAAAATATGAATTTTCTACAAAACAGTGAAATTTTCTACCCAAAAGGATGACTTTTTAAGAAAATATTTGAATTGATAATAAAGTAATTAATTTTTCAACAAAATAGTTGAACGTAGATAAAAAAAGTGTTGGATCTTTAACAAAAAATGTGAATTTTTAACAAAAAAGTTCCATTTTCCACGAAGTATTCGAATTTTAAACCGAAAAAGACAAATTTTCAACAAAATAGTAACCGCAAATTATGTAGTGAAGTTTTCAGTAAAAAAAATTATTTTCAACCAAAATAAAAAGACTAATTTTCTAAAAATAGTTAAATCTAAAACCAATAAAATGAATTTTCAACAAATTAATTCAACTTTCAACCAAGTAGTTGAATATTTAGTTATGAAAGTTTACATTCAGCCAAAAAAAAGGACTTTTCAACAAAATAGTTAAATTTTCAGCCAAACAGTAGAATTTCTAACTAATAGAGATGAATTCAATTCCGAAGCAAAAATTTACCAGTAGACATTTTAATTAGAAAGAATCAACTTTCACATTAGGGTGATTTATTCCATATGGTAAAACAATTCAAAATCGGATGAGATTTACAGGTCACCTATTTTTAAGTTTATCTTTTTTTATTTATTCTTTGTTTGTTTTACTTTCACAATGTCTTCAAAATGCATGTCTTCAATTGTTATAAATGTAGAATTATCCCGGTCAATATTATTATCATTCTAAGTCATTTAATGAAATTTTTGAACTCATTTTTAAAGAAAATAATAATTTTACCTTACTTGTGTAACATTTCTGTATACAAATTTGCCATACCAATTACCAAATATAATAAGTGAGTGAAGAAAGCTACTTGTCTTAGAAAAATGTTGAAAAAGAAAAAAATATTATTATTACAGTAACCAATAAAAAAAATATTAGTCAAAGTCAAAAACAAAAAAGGATATCGTAGTCTATTAAGACGTAAATAAGTTGTTCAAACATCCCTCTCCTGCACTTTCCGTATCCTACTCCCCCAACATTCCGCTACTTCCCCTCTCTCCAACTACTTCTTTTCCCCTACTTCAACCTTCCCCTCGCTCAACACCCCTCACTTCCCCTACTTTCCCACCCTCGTTTTGCACCACTTTTCCTTCTTCCCCTATCCTCATATCCTTCACGACCCCTATTTCCCCTCCAACCATTTTCCCTTACATTCTCACCCGTAATTTTCCCTAATTACCTCCTTTCATTTCCCTTCATTTTCCTTACCACCCACCTAATTTACTCCGCTTCCCCACACCTTTTGAGTTATAATTTAGGAGTTCCCCTCACTTCCACTTCCTGGAAAAAATTACGACGGGCGGACGAACAGCCGACTGAAACTATCAGGGTTCCTGCCCGGGGTTACGAAACCCTAAAAAAGACAAAAGTCCAATAGGGGACCCCTAAATCATATCGATATGATTTAGAGGTCCCTTATCCGATTTTGAAATTTTGTTGTTGATACTTTGTTGACTAAAAAGATGCAATTTAGGATGGTGTGCGTGTTTAGGTTCGAAAATAATTTCTTTTTAACCGCTCTGATTTCAAATTGTGCTTTAACTGCCCCCCCCCCCGACAGTATGACGCAGTGTTTAAATGGCCCCAAAGCTAGAAAAGTGTTTTAAAAGATTAAATATGTCCAATAAATATAAACTAGCTGTGAATTCGATCTCGAGTGTTTCCACTTTGTTTGTATTTATAATTTTATGGTGCTCATTTCACGAGCATTTTGCTTCCCGCCAGCAAATGTATTTTCTTCCTCATAGAGGAAGCATTACCTATTTTTTTTCAACAATAGACAAACCAAAGTCTTCATTTTGATCAATTTAAAAATAGAAATTTACCAAAAATACAAAATTACAAAATAATACAAACAATTTTTTAAATACAGAGACAAATCAGACAAATCAAAGTTTGTATTCGAAATGATAATTTTTCGAGCTGGAAAAGGGAAGGAAAAAGTTCTGTCGCACTCTATCCCTTTCCCAGTTTTATGATTTTTTCACGGAAATTGTCAGAATTATTCTATTTGAAAATTTATGATGAAAAAATCTTTTCTATTCATGCATCAACTTTGAATTACGTCAATGAAAAAAGTTTTTCTGTTAGAAACAGATGATTCAAATATTATAAATGAGCATAACTTCCTTCATCTTCAATAAAGTGTATTAATATTATAGATCAATCGATTCGCCTTGAATCAAGGAATCTTTTCCGTTCTTGCATCAATTTTGAATTATGTTAATGAAAAAAGTTTTACCGTAAAAAATCCTGTTTTCAAATATTATGCATTACCATAGCTTCCTTACTCTTCAATAAAATATATAAATGCTATGGGTCAATCGATTCGTCTTGAATCAACACAACTTTTCTATTCTTGCATCAACTTTAAATTATGAAAATGAGAAAATTTTTAGTTCAAAAATCGATTTTGAAAATAAATTACTATAACTTCCCTACTCTTTAATAAACTGTATTAATATTGTAGGCCAAGCGATTCGTCTCGAACCAATGAATCTTTTATATTCCTGCATCGACTTTGAATTATATTGAAGAAAAAAGTTTTACTGTGAAAAACCGTATTTTGGAATATTACCCCGAAAGGGAAATGGCTTAATGGTATAATAATATAATAATGCTTTACCATAGCTTCCTTACTCTTCAATAAAATGTAGTAATATTATAGTGCAATCGATTTGTCTCGAATCAACACATCTTTTCTGTTCTTGCATCAACTTTGAATTATATTAATGAAAAAAGTTTAACTATAAAAAACCGACTTTCAAAATATATAAATTACCATAACTTCCCTACTCATTAATAAAATGTATTAATATTGCAGGTCAATCGATTCGTCTCGAACCGAGGAATCTTTTATATTCTTGCATCCACTTTGAATTATATTGAAGAAAAAAGTTTTACTATAAAAACCGTATTTTCAAATATTATGCATTACAATAGCTTCCTTACTCTTCAATAAAATGTAGTAATATTATAGTGTAATCGATTTGTCTCGAATCAACACATCTTTTCTGGTTCTGCATCAACTTTGAATTATGTTAATGAAAAAAGTTTAACTATAAAAAACCGAGTTTCAAAATATATAAATTACCATAACTTCCCTACTCATTAATAAAATGTATTAATATTGTAGGTCAATCGATTCGTCTCGAACCGAGGAATCTTTTATATTCTTGCATCAACTTTGAATTATATTGAGGAAAAAAGTTTTACTATAAAAACCGTATTTTCAAATATTATGCATTACCATAGCTTCCTTACTCTTCAATAAAATGTAGTAATATTATAGAGCAATCGATTTGTCTAGAATCAACACATCTTTTCTGTTCTTGCATCAACTTTGAATTATGTTAATAAAAAAAGTTTTACTATAAAAAAACGGATTTTCAAAATATATAAATTACCATAACTTTCCTACTAATAAAATATATTAATATTATAGGTCAATTAATTCGTCTCGAACCAAGGAATTTTTTATATTTTTGCATCAACTTTGAATTATGTGAATGAAAAAAGTTTTACTATAAAAAACCGATTTTTAACATATTATTAAGTGCTAAAAAAAATGAAATAAATATTTTTAGAAATCCT
Source organism: Andricus curvator (assembly GCA_932195095.1). Classification (NCBI taxonomy): domain Eukaryota; kingdom Metazoa; phylum Arthropoda; class Insecta; order Hymenoptera; family Cynipidae; genus Andricus; species Andricus curvator. Next base: position 210,998 of record CAKNYM010049502.1, read on the forward strand.
TCGGTTAGTTTCAAGAAATTAGTGGGAAAAATAAGCCCTCCGAATTTCATAAATTTATCTGCAACCGTTTTTAAGTTATCGTGTTCACAAGAAACTGTGACATCCCCACACACCCATCCCCATACGCATCCACACACACACATCCTCACACACATCCACACACACATATCCGGACAGTTGCTTAGAACATTGTATTACACATTTTTAAATTGAGAAAGGTTCAATTAAATGAATTTAAAAATTTTGGAAAATGTTACCGTTACAAAGCTTCATCTTTGAGGAAGCAAAATATGTAAAAAATAAGTGTATAAATATATATTAATAAAAATAACACCGAAACGTTGGTAAATATTGTGCATGCTTTCATATTGTGATTTGATTATAATAAAAAAAAGACGAAAGAAATAAAAAAGAGAAGGAAGGGGATTTGGTTGGTTGCCTTCTCATTTTTCTTTCCTCTTTTTTATTTTTGTGCAATAGGAGCATTTTGTGGTGTTTGTCCAAATTTGATCGTTGAATTCTTGTTTTATTTTCAGGAATTCTATACATTAATAAATATATATTCATCATTGAAATATTTATAAATATCTGAAATTCTTTTAATTTCATTACCACTTTCTTTATTTAGTACTGCAATTTCTCGACTCCTTAAGCACGTCGTGCACACTGCACCATACTCACCAGACTATGTAAATAAGGGCCGTCTTCACGTCGTATACGTTTTCGCGACGAGGGAACTCAGCTGCTCGTATTTCCCTCATTTTTCTCTTCTCGCCTGCCATTGTCTCACGTGTCATAAATTCCCATAAGAGTCGCCAACGTATGGAGGTCGGATGTTACATACGAGGTCACGTGTGCCCTGAATCTTTCTGCACACACATCCAGACAACATGGCCGGAAACGTATCTCGCAGAGCTTTAATGCATTTTGAATAAAGACGATAGTTCACTATAAAGTCTAACAAAGATCTGTGGTGGCGTTCATAACTTTATATTGCAAAGCATTCTCGAACCATTTTCCCAGAAAGTAGTTGTCTCCTAGCATAAAGATTTACCTCTCCAGGCTTCGGGATCATTTGAAAAATTCAAAATAGTGTCAATAGTACCATCAATTTCGAAAAATAGTGTCATGCAATTTTTTTAATATTGAATTGAGAAGTTAACTGTGTTTCAAACCGGGAAAACAATATACTTCTAACAAAAAAAAATTATGAATTTTTTAAAAATCTTCCAAAATACACCAAGGGGTCGCTCAAGAAATACTTCACGTCATTTTTAAAAATTTTAACACCCCGTCCCTTCTTCGTCATAAATCATCGCAAAAAGCTTCATAAACACGAACACATCCCACCCCTTTAGGGTCAACATTTTTTTTATTTAACTTGACTAATGCCTAAAGTAAAACACAAAACATGCAAACGTACTACTTTAAGAGACTTCATTCCCAAAATGCTAGCTCTCAAAACATGGCAAATAGGGTGATTTTCCATCAAAATAAGGGAATTAATTCTAATAAATAAAAGGATGTGTCTACAAGTACCGAAATTTCGATAAACGTAGCCACGGCCTACAGGGTTTGTATAAAAAGTATCGGGAAAAGTTTCGGAAAAATATATTTATTTCAGATATTGCTAAAAAACCTTAAAAATTTTCAAAGTACATCCCCAGAGCTTCGAAACACTTTTGCCAGCGGCTTTTCCACGACTCGAAGGCTCCTTGGTAGGCGGATTCCGAAAGACCCTTAAGGGTGCGCGTGCAAGCTTCTTTGCCAGCTCTTAGGGTTCCATGGCGGTGTCCTTGGAGGGATAATTTCACTTTTGGGAATAAAAAAAAGTCTTCTGGGGCCAGGGTCAGGCAGTCGGTCACCTCGGAGCAGGTGTGGCTGGGTGCATGGTCGTGATGCAATTTCCAATTTCACACCTACTCCAAGATGACCGACAACCTGACGCAAAACGACGTCGTGACGATTCCTCAACCTCCTTACAGTCCCGACTTGGCCCCAGCTACCATGGGACACTACCATGGGACCCTAAGTGCTGTCAAAGAAGCTTGCACGCGCACCCCTAAGGGTCTTTCGGAATCCGCCTACCAGGGAGCCTTCGAGTCGTGGAAAAGCCGCTAGCAAAAGTGTTTCGACGCTCAAGGGATGTACTTTGAAAAATTTTAAGGTTTTTTAGCAATATCTGATAAAAATCTATTTTTCCGAAACTTTTCCCGATACTTTTTATACAAACCCTGTATATAAAATTATATAGGTACCATATCGAATTCAATATGAAATATTTAGGATTTCAGATGAAAATCTTTCTACAAAATATTTGAATTTTCAACCAAAAAATAATAATTTTATACCAAAAAGATGATTTTTGAGCCAAACAATTGAATTTTCAGAAGGAAAAAAATTACACCAAACACTTGCATTTTCAACTTAACAAATTCATTTTCAATCCAAACAGCAGAATTTTTATGAAATCAGTTCTAAAAAAATTTGAACAAAATAGTTAAATTTTTTAACACATAGTTGAATTTTTGAGCTACAAAGATGATATTATTTATCAACGAAACTTTTTCATTAATAATGTAATAATTGAACTTTTAGGCGAAAGAGGCACATTTTTAACTAAATATTTGTTATTGTAGTCAAGTAATTCAATTTTCAACCAAATTTTCGAATTTTTAAATAACTGAGATTTAACTTCAACCAAAAAAAAATTAATAAACGAGTTGAATCCGCAAACAAATTAACATATAAACAAACAAATAGTTGAATTTCAATATAAAGAAGATCAATAATGAACCAAAAATGAAACGGTTAAAATTGCAGTGGAAAAATTGGACTTTTCACAAAAAAAGGACTTCCATGAAAATTGTTAAATTTTCAACCAGAGATTTAACTGATTCAACTTTCAACCAAGCAGTTGAATATTCAATTGAGAAAATAAATCTTCTACTGAAAAAGGCGAATTTACAAGAAAATTCATCAACTTTTAACCAAATTGTTGAATTTTCAACTAAAAAGCAAACAATTTTCAACCAATGATGGAAATATTGAATTACCTGTTTGAAAAAATTAATTTTTAACCAGAAAATAATTGATTTTCGAGAAATTAGTTAAATCTTCAACCAATAAAATTAATGCTTAAGAAAGTAGTTCAAATTTCAACCAATTAGTTTTTCCAACAAAAAAGATGAATTTTCAATGAAAAATTAAATAGTTGAATTTCCCACTAAAAGCGATCAATTTCCAACAAAAAAAATGACAAATTTTCAACAAAATAGTTTAATCTTCAACTAAATTTTCCTTATTGGATTCTATTAATTCAATTCGAATTCCAGTTAATTTCCATTTTTTCATGCATTTCAAAAAATTGTTATTAATATTCTTTTGCATCAAAATCAAACAATATTCAGTTGCATCGCTAAAAAAATATCAAAAAGTGTCGATTCTAGCCTGAGTCCGAGACCTGCATTTTTTCTTTTAAGAAATTCTACCATTTCTAGAAATAAAATTTAATAAGGGAGAGAAAATATTTTCCGACCAACAGATATAGATTTCAAAAACAAAAAGACAAATTAACAACAAATGAGTTGAATTTTTAACTAGGAAAGATTTTTGAGTCACAAGAAAAAAAATCTCAACCAAATTGTAGAATTTTCCAACTGAAAGGCGAATTCTCTAAAAAACAGTCGAATTTTCAACCAAAAAATACTAATATTCAACCATAAAGTCAATTTTCAAAGAAAGAGTTGAATTTTCAAATTTCAGCTTTTATGGAAAAAGGTCAGTTTTCAACCAAATAGTTGGATTTTAAACTAAAAACGATCAATTTTAAACCAAAAAAGGAATTGTTAAATTTGCAGTGTTATTTTGAATTGGAAATTCTACGAATATATTTTTGGTTCAGAATTCATCTCTTTGGTCTAAAAATTCCACTAGTTGGTTAAAGATTTAAGATTTTTCAAAGCTGAACTACGTTGCTCATTATTCATTTTGTTGGTTGAAGATTCAACTAATTTATTTAAAATTAATTCCTTTTTGGTTAAAAATGAATTTTGTTAACTGATAATTCAATTATTTTATTGCTAGTTGAAAATTGTTCATTCTTTGATTCAAAATGGACGAATTTTGTTGTAAATTTATCTTTGTTCATTGAAAATGTAACTACTTGGTGGAAAATTTGAATATTTTCTTGAAAGTTCTTGTTTGTCAAAAAAAAAAAGTTGTATTAGCAAGCAGTTTGAGAATATAGTAGAATTATTATTTTTTCCAATAGTAGCAGAATAATTGCATCGCTAAAAAAAAGTAGCAAAAAGTGTCAATACTGGCGTGAGTCCGAGACCTGCATTTCTTTTTAAAAGAAATTTTACGATTTCTAGGAAGAAAACATAATTAGAAGAGGAAGAAATTTTTTTTGGTTTCCTCTATAATAGGTAAGTAAATATAATTTACCGACCATACCTAGAACTCAGTACCAGACACCCTTGAGTGAAAAAGGGTGAGGTTATTGGGGAGGAAAAGTCGTAACTCCAACTTCACTCTCACGTCGTACGAGTATAATAACTCGGCAGCAAGAACTGTGGTGGCCAAATAATAACCGGAAACAAAACAGCCGGCAAACAATGAAGCTTGCGTGCAAAGGCAATAAAATATGATAAACGACATCGTCTGGGTACTTTTCTCTTTACCAGAGGAACCGTAATTGAACAATATACTTCGCAGGCTAAATACCATACAAACGCAGACTGGTCCAATGATTCCTCTCTCAGAAACACTGAGCAATTCATCAAGATAACGCAGGGAAGAAGATAGAATATTAATGAGCAGATGAAAAGGGGTCGCGTCTTTTGTGTATTGTTCAACCTGCTTTATATATTTAATTATTTGATATTCTTTAAGTAAGACAAAATGCTCGTAATTTATAGCAACTATGTTAAATCTTGATACCAGACTTCACAGCCCAGAATGCTCTCTAAACAGGGAAAATTGGGTGATTTTTTACAAAAAGGGGGGAATCAATTCTTTTAAATAAAATTAATGAAGATATTGTATTAAATTTGATATAAATAACTTCAAGTCCCTAAGATTTGATGTCGAAATATGTTACATGTTCAATCACATACTTAAATTTTCCACCAAAAGAGATAAATTTCAAACAAAAGCGTTGAGTTTTCAAGATAAACAGTCTCATGCTTTAGATAAAAGCAGTGACTTTTGAAATCGAAAAACATCTTTCTCAACCAATTAGTTGAGTTCTTAATAAAAAAGATGACATTACTGAAAAAAGAGAAAAAATTCAACTAAATTGTTAAATTTCCAAGCCCTGAAGACGAATGTTCTATGAAACAGTTCAATGTGCAGCCCGAAAATATGAATTTTCAACAAAAAAGTTTATTTTCAACCAAATACATAGTTACATTTTCGACCAAATAGTTGAATTTCCAATAAAAATCAATTTTCAACCAAAATGGAATATGTAAATTTTTCATTTAAAAAATGAATCATCAAACTTAAAGAATTAATTTTCAATTGAAAAAAATTAATTTTCAACAAAAAAAAAGTTTCAACAAAATAGTTCAATTTTTCAAACAAAGAGATGAATTTAAAAAAAAAATAATAATTTTGAACAAAGTAGTTGAACTTTTAAGAAAAGAAGCCGATTAATTTTGAAACAAAATGTTTCATTCTTTACCAAAAAGATTAAGGTTTAACCAAGAAAATTAATGTTCTACCAAAGAAAACGAATTTTTTACAGAATACATGAACTTTCAACAATGTAGTTATATTTCCAACCAAATAGAGGATTTTTCAACTAAAATAATGAATTTTTGGAACAAGTAGTTCAATTTTCAGCAAAAAAACGAATTTTTAACAAACAAAAAAATAGTTGAGACATCGACACAAAAAATTTTATTTTGAGCCTTACAATTACATTTTTAACAATAAAAGATGAGGTTTGTACCAAACTAGATTAATTTTTAACTAAATGAAAGATTTGAACCAAATCGATGAATTTTCAAAAAAAAAGATTAATTTTTTACCAAAACAGATGCTATTTTTAACAAACTGGTTCAACTTTCAGTCAAGTAGCTTCAAATTCATTAAAAGGGACAAATTTTCAACAAAATAGTTAAATCATCAACCGAGACAGATTAATTCTCAATAACACAGTTAAATTTTTAACCAAAAGGAATTAACTTTCTACCAAATTGGAATTTTCAACCAAAAACATGAAATTTCAAACTAGAAGATTATTCTTCTACTAAAAATATCAATTTTCTACAATGGATGAATTCTAAACGAAAAATATAACTTAATTTACTTACTGGGTTCTATTTTTTTCAGTTCGCATTCACGCGAAAACATTATAAAAAGGGAAGATTTTTAAAAACAGGTTAAAAAAGGCATTTTTACGAATAGCGTAAAGGAGGGAAATAGTGGAAAGAGTATTAAGTCTGTGATAGTAATAGTACCGAGTTGTGCACGCTATTTTTCATCATACCTTTATCGAACCGAATTCATTTTGTTGAGAATAATCGACAATAATATTTTGGCAGTAGACAAGAGGTTCACTTTTCCTCCCTAGGGATGAAAAGAAAACTCAGCTGCATTCGGTCATCTTCGCTTCAATCTACGGGCATTGAAAATCGATCCTTCGATAAAGGTATGATGAAAAATTAGTTGCACAAGAGTGTCTCTCTCGCACGATATTTGTGCGAAAGAGAGAACAGGAAGGAGATTCGTATGAAAAAGAAAAGCGTGCGTAAGAGACACTCTTATGCTCTGTGAATGAGGAAGAAAGAAGAAGAATAGGGGTAAAAAAGAAACACGCGTAGGTAAGAGCAATTTTTGTGCGCTGCGAAAGAGAAGATTTAAGAAGATGAGAAGGAGGATGAGGAGGTGGAGGAAAAGCGTCCGAAAGAGACAAGCGTGCGAAAGAGACATTCCTATGCTCTGCGAATGAGAGAGGAAGAAGAAGAAGAATAAAAGTACAAAAGAGACACGCGTAGGTAAGAGCCATTCTTGTGCGCTGCGAAAAAGAAG
>CAKNYM010049502.1:218048-286416 GCA_932195095.1 Andricus curvator
AAGAAGGAAGAAGAGGAGAAGGATGATGAGGAAAAGCGTCCGAAAGAGACAAGCGTGCGTAAGAGACACTCTTATGCTCTGCGAATGAGAGAGGAAGAAGAAGAATGAGGGTACGAAAGATACACACGTACGTAAGAGCCATTCTTATGCGCTGTGAAACAGAAGAAGAAAAAGGAAGAGGGGGAGAAGGAGGAAAGGTGAAGGAGAAGGAGGAGGGGGATAAGAAGCTTACGAAAGAGACAAGAGTGCGTAAGACACTCTTATACTTTACCAACGAGAGGAAAAGACGGAGAAAAAGCGTCCACAAGAGGCAAGTATGCGTAAGAGACACTCTTATACGCTCCTACGCATGCGTGCCTATGCGTTAAAAATGCGTCAAAATGCACATGCTCTAAATTCAGAAGCAGTTTTTCCTGTATGCCTGAATTGCAGAATCTCCGGTGCGGAATGCATTAGATAAGAAAAAATTTGTAAGCCATACATGATACCTTGATAACACTCGAGATACATTCATGGCCGAATAATTCGCGTAATAGAGTGGAGGCAGGAGTAGTAAGTTAGCACGGGTTTTGCTAGTGGGTTCTAGGTTCTGCACTCGTGGGTCGAGCTGACCTACCAAAAACCGAGTGTGCAAATCGTGCATACCGAGGGCGCTTCCTTCGCGTACATTCATACGTGCCCAGCGAGGAGAGAATGTATAAAGAGAAAGCTTAACTCACTTGTGTGCAAGCTCATGCTTATTTGTGTGCAAGCACATTCACGTGCGAAAGTACATGTGGGGCTAAGGGAGGTTGGCAGGTAGGTTACGTATGAACGGAACTAACGTATGAGGTTGGAGCGTGGCCAGCCACTATTTCACACGGGCAACGAGGGCAGGACTGGCCTCCCGGTCGTCGGCTAACCTCTGGGCTGACCAATGGTCCACCGGATAACCTATGCTACCTGGCTCATCCTCTGGAAATATGCTTATGCTATCAAATCCTAATATGATCCTCTCCTGAGCTAAAATATCGGGACATTTATTACAAACACGAAATGTGTGTCCAGCTTCTATGCTTTCCAGAAAAAGTGTAGTCATGATATATTATATATCATATTATATTAGAGATAAACGTTTATTTTTTAGCCTGCTGGCCTTAAAAAATTGACTTGCTTACACTTCCATTTTTTTACAGAATTTTCTTACAACTAAGCCTTAAAACTAACATCCTTCCACACCTTATATCTAACGCCGCTCGCTCTTATCGCATTGCCTTCCTCGCTTCGCCTCGCCTCGCTCGCATGTCCCTACTTTCTTGCTTGCCTCGCATTACCAAACTCTGCCTCCGCGACTAATACCTAATACTTATCTACTATTTACAATATTTACAATTACTTATATTTACTTCCTCCTCTATTTACAATCTTTCCTTCTCCATTCCTCTTCCTCCTTCCTTCTCTTCTTCTCCATCTTACCCAATACTCCCTTCACCCATGCTACTGCCCTTTTGTCCCCCCTTTCATGCATCAATACCTCCATGCTTATCCCACTCCTTTCCACCTCCACGCACTCCTCCAACCAGTGCTCCATTCTTGCCTCCCCCTTCCCACATAGTTCACACATCCTCTTTTCCCTATCGAGCCAGAACCTATTGAAACCCTCCATGCACCCACATCTCATCCTCGCTATAAGCTCCTGACTTCCTTTCTCTCCTTTCTCACACAAATATTGCGCTCTCGCCCTTGGCATAATCCACACGTAGTTCCTATTAAACCTTGTCTCTCTTATTCTCTCTTCCCCTGCTGTCTTCTCTCTCTCCATGCTGTTTTTCTTAACCAACTCATATACCTTCCTTCCTTCCTCATGCATCCTTCTCAATTCATCAATATGCAGTCCATTCGTTCTAAAATACCTTTCTCTTTCAACCTCCATCTTCCCACCCCCTCTCCTGTTCTCCTTCTCCCACCAACACTCCCTAACCAGCTTACTTCCCCCCTCTTCCAAAAATTTCTCCTCATATTTACACGCTCGACTCCCCGCTAGAATCCCTACACTCGTTCTCCCCGTCTCCCTCCTGACAATATAATTAGGCGTGTTCCTTGCCAACCCCAGTGTCCACTTTACATACCTCTCCTGTATATATCATATTATATTATATTATATTATATTCATTTTTGTTCGTTACATTGTTGAAAGTCTGTAAAAGAAAAATTTTCTTGATTTTTAAGGTTTTGTAGCCCCAGATACTTTTATAGTTTCGGTCGGGTGTCCGTCCATCGTACTTTTCTCCCGCCAAAACCACGAGTTTGACACAGCAAAAGGGAATAAGCGCCAATGTTCGAAATTCCTTGAGAACATGAACGCCAAAAATGTCACTCTAAAAGGGCATAAACGCCAACATTTGGCAAAAAAAAGGGGCATAAGCGTGAATGTGCGGAATTCCTACAGGGCATAAGCGCTGACACTTGGCACACTGAAAGGGAGTAATCGCCAAAGCTTGGAATTCCAAATGGGTATAAGCGCCAACATTTGCGATAGAAAAAGTATCAGAAAGAAGATTCAAACCTGCTCTTTAAATCTGAATGAGTAGAAAACTATTAATTGCATTTAGTGTAGCAGAAAGCGAAGGGTTGAGGCATTTAAACGCAAAAAAGTTGTGCAGGTGTCTAGTCATCAGCCAATTTGAAATTCACGGTAAAATTACTCTGTAAAATCGAAAAAAAATAGAAATACATACATTTTTTGAAATTTTTATAAATGAATCCATGATTAATTGATCTATAAAAAATCTGCCCGCTGCGCCGGCACATTTTATCGCGAGCTGCGCGCGCGGCTCGCAAGTTTGAGCGCGCATAGGGCGCGCGTCTATTGGATCTTGCGCTTCGCGCTCGTTTTTGTACTTCCTCCATATTTGTGCACAGACCTATTGAAATGAAAGATCAAAGCCGACATGAAACTTCACGCCCGCTAGACATACACTGCACCACGCAAGTGAGAATATGGAGGAAATTATCTTTATCTTTACAAAAATTGCATCGCTGGACCCCACAGTCTCCCTTCTGCGAAGTACGCGATTTCTTCCTTTCACTTAAAATCTAAAATTGTCAAGTACGCACCAGAAATCCTCTATCTGCTTCTCATGCTTGTTTTCAAGGAGGGTAGGAGGAAAAGTATCGTGTGTATCAAGGGTGTACGGCTATTTTGCCTCGTGTGACTGCCGCCCTCGCTTAGCTCGGGCGGCAAGTTCACACTCGTCAAAATAGCCTTTTTTACGCCCTTGATACCCAATGTACTATTCTGTATCTCAGTCTCGGAATGCTTATTCAGAAATTGCAAAATAAAGTACAAATTTTATTTTTTTGATTACTTTGATATTTGTACTTTATTTTGTAATAATTAATATCATTAGCTACCCTAAAAAATGTATCATTTCAATAAATTTATATTATTACAATTCATAGTATGCATTGTTATTGAAAAAATGTATTTTTATTGTATTTTTTTATAATTAAAAAGAGTGCGCATTCGATAAAAAAAAACAATTTTGTTAATTAACATTTTATTGCACCTTGTGTCGTTTTTCCCAAAAATTAATTCTTTTATTTTTAGTGTTATTTCGTACAATTTAAACCAAAAATACGCATCCTACCAAAACATGATTAATAAAAAATTTGTAGATCTTTTTTTGAGTGAACAACTTTCGTCTATTAATTTCTTTTCTTACCTTGTGTCATTTTTCACAATTAAAAAAAAAACTTTTGATGTTATTTTTTACGATTAGAAAAAACCGCGCATTCTATCAAGAAGTGATTAATAAAAAATTTGCAGATCTTTTTTGGGTGCACAATTTTTGTTTTTTCATCGTTTTTCGTAGCTTGTGTTGTTTGCCTAAAAATTTTATTTTTTATTTTTAATGTTGTTTTCATGAATAAAAGAAAAACTACGCGTCTCATTAAAAAAAGATTAATAACAAATTTATGGATCTTTCTTGGGTAGACAACTTCTTTTCGATCAATTTTTTTTCGAATCATGCGTCGTTTTTCCAAAAATTTCATTTTTTTTATTCTTATTGTTTTTTGTCACGATTAAATAAAAACTACTTATCCTATCAAAAAAAATTTCATAACAAATTTGTAACTCTTGTTCCGATGAAAAAATTTTATCTATTTATTTTTTGCTTAGCTTGTGTCGTTTGTTTTAAAATTGAATTGGGTGCACAATTGTTGATTTTCATCTTTTCTCATATCTTGCATAGTTTGACAAAAAAATGAAATTTTTAATTTTTAATTATTTTTTGTGCGATCAAAATTTTATTTTCGATTTTGCAAGAAAATTCAAAAAGTTGTTATCATAACCTTGTAGGGCTTTCAAAAATCAACATTTTCCTTTTCTTGACTTTTTTTTCATATATGTAGTTCATATATACTTTTCTTTGTATCGAAAAAAGTCGTGAAAATAAATTGTTCGACTTTTCTAGTACTATGAATAGCCGCACGTAGAATTTCGAAATCTTGAAAAAATTGTCTCAAAAATTTTCAAAATGCTCTAACTTTTTGAATTCTTATCCAAACTAGCTGGTTAATGAACTGGACCTTCAGTTTCTGACACTAAAAGAGTGTACCAAATGCCAATCTAATAGATTGATTTGTTCAAAAGTTATCGTGCTCACAGACAGTCAGACAGACATACATACATACAGTCATACAAACAGACACATCCGTAAAAACCTATTTTTCGGGTTCAATGGGTCTCAAAACGTGGACGTTTGACAAAAACTGGGGAGGGGGAGCAATTTCACACAAATCTAATACCTTCTCTGATGACAATATGAAAATATTGTATGTAGTGCTCTAAATAATCTATTTAAAGATTGAAAAAAGTCCTCTTCCAAGCTGAAGTGTTGCTGATTTGAGACCATAAAAGAGTAATTCAAAAAAGTCATCCAGGCTAAAAAAACGTTTTACTGAGTTCAAATTTGAACTAAAACTTTATTAAAATTATTGTACAAAGAATGAAGCTTGAAAAAAATCTTTTTACCTTTCAATTCAATTTTCGATTTAAGGAAAAATCCTTTACACTCTGAATTCGAAACAAAACGAAACAGATCAATTTTGTTCGAAACATCTGAAAACAAGAGCTGGAAATACTAATTAAGTCAGTTCGAGTCAAATAAAGAAGGAAAGGCTCTGCAGATGAAATCGTTTACTTTTATGTTGTGCCTGCAAACACGAAATACCAATAAACTTATTCGGTCGTAGCCTAATCACGGAATCGCGTATTATCCCTAAGAGGAATATTGGCATGCCGCCAGTCGGAATTCTCGTCCTTATAAGCTCAGATCTGAAATGCGTTTCGTAGTACGCATATTCACGTGGCTCGACAGATCCAGAGTGGTTTGGAACAAGTTTTTTTCCAGGTTCCTAATTTTGTTCGAAGAATCGGATTTAGGCGGTCCACACGCGACACTGAACACTTACGGTAACGATTTGGGCCACCCACGTGAAAGTTCACCCGAAACTTGGTATCGCGCCATTCGCGGCAAACAAGAAGAAATGTCGCTCTTAGAGTAAAACGGTAATTACCGCGGTGCCGCGCAAAGGGCTTCTTAAAACAGAAATAAAAAAAGACTGGGAAAATATTTAAGAATAAAGACAATTCCGAATTTAGGTTTATTTTATTATTTTATATATAAAATTAAAAAAATTATTTTTAAAACTCTTTAGAATAATGTGAGGGGCCGTTCAAAAACCCCCCTTAAAGTCAAATGTTTCTCTTGGATTTAATTTGATAAATGGAGGCGAAATTGCTCTCAAAATAGGGAAAATAGGGTGATTTTTCACGAATAGGGATTTGGGTTATTTTACATACTATAATAAAACATATAAGAAATTCAATATGAAACATTCGCGATTTCGAAACAAAATATTTTCAACAAAAAAGTTGAATTTCTAACCAAAACATATTAATTTTATGGTATAAAATTAATATGTTTTGGTTTAAAAAATTGACTTTCAAAACCGAAAAACATATTTTTTCAACCAAATAGTTGAATTTCAAACAACAAGAATAAATTTTAGCCCAAACAGTTGAATTCACAAAAAAATAGTTGAACTTTCAAGCAAAAGGGAAATTTTTATAAAAAAATAATCATTTTCAACCATAAATAACATTTTGACCTAAACAGCCGAATCATCAAGTCAAAAAGACGCATTTTTCAGAAGATAGTTGAATTTTCATTTAAAAACTGTTTTACCGATGAGAATTATTTTCAATCCAAAAGACATGAACTTTTAAACCTAAAAGACAAATTTTCAAAGAAACAGTTGCATTTTTGAACAAGACAGATGGCTCTTCAACAGAATAGTTGAATTTGTAAACACATACATGCATTTTTTAACTACACAAATAAATTAACTACAAAATTCATAATCAACCCAAAAAAATTTCATTTTCAACCGCACATACTTTAATTTTCGAGCGAGAAAGAGGAATTTTGTAGATGGTAGTTGAATTTTCAATCCAAAGGACAAATTATCTGCCCAGAAAGAAATTTTTTTTTAATTCTCAACTAAAATGATGAATATTGAACAAAAAATGAATTTTTAACAAAGAAGTTCAACCTTAAACCAAATAGTAAAATTTTCAAACAAAAAATATGAATTCTCAATGATAAATATGATAATTGATGTTTCAGCCAGAAAAGATTTTAATTTTAAATAAGAAACATACTTTAACGAAAAAGGTAAATTCTCTAAACAAAATTTAATAGTTGATATTTCAACCTAAAATTTACTTTCTAACCGAAGAATTTAATTTCGTACGAAACTAATAGATTCTTCAGCATATGAAAGACGAGTCAATTCTCTAGAAAACAGTTGAATTTTCAACCCAAAAATCTGAATTTTCCAAGAAGTTAATTTTCAGCCAAAAAGTTCATTTTTAACCAAAAAGTTACCTTTCAACCAAAAAATTACTTTTAAACGGAAGATTTGAATTTTCTACGAAAATAATAAAATTTTCCACCCGTAAAATGCGAATTTTTAACCACATTATTGAATTTTTAAACAAAACAGATAAATTCTCAAGCAAATAGTTCAATTTTCAACCCGCGAATATGAATTTTGAAGGAAAAAGTTAATATTTAACAAAAAGTTAATTTTCAGCGAAAGAGTTGAATGTTTTACGAAAATAATAGAATTTTCAGCACACAAAAGACGAATTTACAATCAAATTTTTGAAATTTCAAACCAGAAAGACGAAATGTCTACAGAATAGTTTAATTTTTAACACAAAAATATGAATTTTCATTAAAAAGTTAAGTGTCGAACAATAAGTTAATTTTCAATAAAATAGTGGAATTTCAAACTAAAAGCGATCAATTTTCATCATAAAATAGAAGAATTGAATTTGCAGCTAACAAAATAAATTTTTAACCGAAAAAAACGATCTTTTAAGAAAATAATTAAATTTTTAACTAAAGAGACGGACTTGCAACTAATAAATTAATTCTTGACGAAATTATTCAACTTGCAACAAAGTACTTGAATTTTCAATAAAGAAGATTAACTTTCCTCCAAAAAAGATAAATTCTCAACAAAGAATGTAATAGTTGATATTTGAACCAAAAAATAGTTGAATTTAACCAAAAGACCAATTTTCAAACACAGAGTCTAATTTTCAACCACGAAAGATTTTTCAATCATAAAAGGAAAAATAATTCAACCATATGGTTGAATTTTCAGGCAAAAAAAGATGAATTCTCAATGAAAAATGTACGAAGTGTCTCGTCATCCTGAAATACGCAGTCAAAAATGTAATCGTTGAATTTCCAACTAAAAACGATTAATTTTCAACCAAAAGTAGAATAGTTAAATTTCCAGTCAGAAATTGAATTTCAGAAAAAAATATTTTAAAAAATATTTCAACTTTCAACCAAATATTAGAATTTTTAACCAAAAAAGATGAATTCTAAACAAAAAATATGATAGTAGAGATTTCAATTAAGAAGAATGAATTTTCGACGAAAAGTAGTTGGATTTTCTTTCAGTTCGCATTTCAGAAAAAAAAAACTGGAAATCTCTTGAAAAAAGGGGAAAAAGAGGAATTCTTTCCAAAAGGGGTAAAGAGGGAAAGAAAGAAAAGAGTGTTAAGGTAAACGTCCCAGTAATCGTGACCATAAGAGATTTCATTGACTTCAAATATTTAGAAAATTGTTTTGGAAGGATTATTTAAAAAATGATTGGTACTGATTGCAGCATTAAACATCCTACAATATTATAAAAATTGTTTTTACATTATATTTAATATTACTTTTTATTTATTAACATATGAAAGTCAAAAAGCACCGATGTCTCAGTTATCGTGATTTCCACATCTGCCATGTACTAGTAATCGTGAGTCGTTGTCCCAGTCTTCGTAAAAATGGTTAAGTTTTCTTGAAATAATTTTTTAGCGATTTGAAGGTGTATTTCATGTGTATTTTTGGATACAAAAATGTTCACACTCGTAATTTGTATAATTAACTTTTTTGCAACATAAATTATAAACACAATGACGAAATTTGATAAATTGCAGTGACTAGAAAAATCATGTGTATTTGGAGGTTATGTTCTGTTAACGTTGTCAAAATATTGAAACTATCAATAATTATATATCTATTACACATTTTTCTTCATATTATACAGTACAGATTAATGTAAGCTAATGAAAAACTACTCAATAAATATTTACTTCACAGAAAAATGATAATAAACTAAAAAATTGATAATGAAATCACTAAAGTCATGTCAATATTTTACATCACCTTTTTCAGTTTTAAGCACTAATTTGTATTACGATTACTGCTCACAGTAACAAGTCAGTCCTCCGATTTCATTCCACGCCGTTTTGAAATTAATTAAATTATTATTTGCAATGAAATATGGAAATAAAATTTGGACAGAGTCGTCCTAGTCTTCGTGACCGGTCACGATTACTCGAGCAACTATACTTTTGAAAAGTCCCTATAATCGTGACCGATATTTCTCGAACAAGAAGGTACTAAATGAAGATTTTACTAAATTTTATGAAACAAAAATTATTTTTTATTAAAAAAAAAAATAATTTTCGCCCCGATCAAGTAATTTCTTGACATATTAAAAGCTTAAGCAAAGAAACGCATTTCCTAACCCAAATATTAAGCTATTTTCCACGTTTCGTAATTCATCGCCACCGGCAATCCAAATGAATTTTTTTACCCATGTGCAGTATTTGTATAAAAAAAACTAATTTGGTTTCCACAACAAACACTGTTGAAACTTACTTAAAAATATTTTAGGATTGTATTCTTATGCGGAAAATACTTCTGGCGTTTACACCTCAAAACTCACGATTACTGGGACGGTCCCGATTACTGGGACATCTAGCTTAAGGCTGTGTTTAAGTGCTTAACTTTTTGTGAAATAAGATCACTAACGTTCATTTTTTAAAGAATTTAAAAAAATTGTTATTCATATTTTTCATATATCATGCCACATTCTGCGTTGACCGCTTCACCCGGCGTCAAAAATCGCGACAAATGTAGTTTTTGAACGGGCCCTAATCCAATAAATCAGGAATTTAGCAGTTTTAGCTCTACAGAATGGGTTAAACTCAGGTCAGAGATTACTCCAGTGAAGGATTCGAATCAGACATCTAACGAGGGTTGAAGAGCCTAATCGGCTCTTTCTAATTAAAGGTTGCTAACCGCTGATACGCGGAGAGAAATTTACGGTTGACCCTCGGGATTTTCGAACGATGTTTCACATCGCCCTGTGCCATGTAGAAGAAAGGGCAGTAGAAAAGGTCCGGGGAGACAACGATAAAAGCAGAATGATAAAAAAGATATAAAAAAGGATTGGGGAAAGAATTGAAAAAAGTGTTGTCCACTTTGCCTTATTTCATTACCTACTTGGAAGGGCCCAGAGGAGGAAGGTATGGTGGTTTGTTCTCTCTTTCAGGATTTAGCACCTCTCCGCTTTAATAATGGCGTTAATAACGACGTTGGGCTCTTGCGCGCAAGGGGGCGCTATGGGCAGAAGTGAACCTTTACGCGGACTTAATTACTTACTGTCAGGAGCTTAAGTCGTAACAGCCGCTTACTCACCTGAAACAGGAAAAAGTCAAAGGATTAATTGATTTACCTTCTGCAAAAGTGAGCATTAAATCCCCGACGAGGGCAAGGGACGAGGGAACAGGGAGAGATATTTTATATTATGCAAGAGAAATCTCAGCCAATGAATAATAATCATTCGCCCTGGACCCTCAAAGAGAATCAAGTCGGGAAATTAGAACTTACAGATAGTGACCAATTTTTCAGTTTCACTGACCATTAATATTCAAAAACCAGCATTTTAATCTTATAACATTTTCAACAAAGAATCTTTCATAAACGAAATAACAGAATTTAAGATTGAAATACAAATTTTTCAATCAAACACTGGAATTTTCTGCCTACAAGAATGATTTTTCAAGAAAATAGTCGAATTTTTAAATGGTTAAGGCTTAAACAAAAAGGACGAATTTTTAAACAAAAAGTTGAATTTTCGACATGGAAAGATGAATTTTTAACCAAATGGTCGAATTTTTAAACCAAAAAGATTAAACTGCAACCAAACCCAGTTTCATTTTCAGCCAAATTCCAGTTGAATTTCCAACAAGATAATTAAATTTAAAGAAAAAAGTTGAATTTTCAACATAAGAAGAAGAATTTTCAATCAAATGGTCAAATTTGTAAGAAAAGTGGATTAAACTCCAACCAGAACGAGTTAAATTTTCCACCAAATAATTACACATTTAAGCTAATAAGACGCACTTTTGACTTTTCAACAGCAAGATAAATTCTCAGCAACAAATGTAACAGTTGATATTTCAACCAAAAAAACGACGTTTTTAACAAAATAGTTAATTTTCCACCAAAGAGTTTAAATTTCAACAAAATCATTAAACTTTAAACAAAACATTAATAAATAATTAAAAAAATAGTTTAACTTTCAAACTATAAAGATAAATTTTCTACTAAACGGAATGAATTTTAAAAGCAAAAAGACGAATTTTCAATCAGGAAGATAATTTTCGACCAAAAAAATATGAATTTTCAACAAAAGACTTGAATCCTCAACCAGAAGAGACAACCAAATAGTTTAATTTTCTATCAAAAGTATAGTATTTTCAATTCAAAAAGATTAATTTTTTATAAAACTGGTAAATTTCAAAGCAAAAAGGACAAATTTTTGAATAAAAGAGATAAATTTTCAACCAGAAATGGGAAGGTAGATTTTCAGTTTAAAAAATTAAATTTAAACAAAAAAAAACACAAATTTTCAAATGAATCGTTAAATTGTCAACCGAAAATATAAATTTTGAGTTGAAAAAATTAATTTTCAAAACAAAAAATTAATTATCAGCCAAATAGGTAAACTTTCAACCATATAAACGAATTTTCAACGAAAATGATGAATCGCTAACAAAAAAATGTATTTTTAATCAAATTGGTGAATTTTTGAACCAAGAGATGAATGTTCTATCTAAAAATTAATTTTCTGAGAAAATAGATGAATTTAGAATTAAAAATATGAATTTTCACCAAAAAATGGAAGTTAAATTTTCAGTTCAAAAAATGTCTTTTGAAAAAAAATGATTTACCAAAATAGTTCAGTTTTTCACCAAAGAGATGAACCTTCAATCAACAAAGTAAATTTGTGAAAAAGTAGTTCAACTTTACCCAAGTAGTTGTATTCTCATTTAAAAAAGATCAATTTTTAACAAAGTAGTTCAACTTTCAACAAAAGATATCAATTTTCAACTAAAATGATGAATCCTCAAATGGAATAGTTAAATTTCCAGTCAAAAAATTAATTTTTAACCAAGAAAACAAATTATCAATAAAAAAGTTAAGTTTTCAATCAAAGAAAGAAATTTTCAACTAAAAAAATAAATCGTGATCAAAAAAATGTATTTTTAACAATATATATGAATTTTTAATCAAAATTATGAATCTTGAATCAAGGAGATTAATTTTATAAGAAAATAGACGAATTTTTAACAAACCAAAAAATGTAAACCAACAATAGAAGCATTTCATTTTCAGTTCAAAAAATTACTTTCAAACCAAAAAAAGGAAATTTTAACGAAATATTTAAATTTTCAACAAAAAGTGGAAAATGCAAATTCTCAGTTGAAACAAATATTAAAAAAAAAAGGAATTTTTAACTAAAGAGATGAATATTAAACGAATAATGTAAGAGTAGATATTTTAACAAAAAGAGATGTAAATTTTACAGAAATAACAGTTTAATTCAACCAAGCAAGACGAATTTTCGACAATTTATTTGAATCCTCAACCACAGAAGATTAGTTTTCAACCAAAGACTTGCATTTTTGTCCAAAAAAGATGAAATTTCTCTTAGAAAACATAAATTTTTAAACTAAAATGACAAATTAAAAAAAAATTTGAATTTTGAACCAAGAAAGATTTCAGTTGAATTTCTAATCCAAAAAGACGAATTGGCAATAAAAAAGTTCAATTTCTGACCAAAAAGATATAAATTCCAAAAAAATTGTTGAATTTCAAACCAAATAATAAAATTTTTAACAAAAAATATAATCTTGAAGGGAAGCAACTGTAAAAGAAAGATATAGAAATAGAAATACCAGAAAAAAAATTAATAACGAGTATATTATATCACTGTGACCGAAAAAATTCATTATTAAAGTTCTTGTAAAATTTGTAATATAGAATCTTTCATAAACGGAATAAACCAATTTCATATTGAAATTTCAAATTTATCATTTTTGCCAGTTAGAAATATAAATTCCCAGACTTTTGCAAGATTCTTTCGAAATCCCTGTCTTTCAATGATCAATAAAGTTCTTAGACTTTTCACTGATTTTTCCAGGTTTTCCTTAAGCCACGGCCACCCTGTTAATTTAATTCGTAGAAACATAATAAATACAAAAACCTCAATTTAATTTGAAAACATAACTAACTTCTCCTAGCAATTTACTTTTATAAAATGAAATATTAAACTAATTTTTTTCTAAAACTGGCCTTCAGACAACGCTAAGAAGGAAATCGAATATCAGGACCTTAATAAGAAAAGAAAAGAATACGTTATCTGTAGACAAGCGAGCCTGCCAAAGCCGTTAATGGTTTCTTGTGGTAGCTTTTTAACTTAATTTTTGTTTGTGAAACCGAATATTCAAAATCTTTTTCATTTTTGCTGCCTCATAGACATAAAGGGAGGTTTTTAATTACCTACATTTTTGAATAACAGTTTTTTGACATATTTCGATATTATTTGACCCCAGGAGTTCGATAATATAATTTAAAAAATGTTCACTATATCTAAATGAGCTATGATCATGAAATTTGGAAGAATTGTAGCTCTGACCGATATCCAAACCAGACAGGATTTTGAGCAAGATTGGCCGTTTAGAAGTAGTTTTTTTGCGTTTAGAGATTGAAAAAAAAATTATTTTCTTTAAATGAGAAAAACGTTTTTGATATTCAAAATACGACAATACTATATGTAGTGTATTTTTTTGCGATCTTGAGACGCATCGATTGACCTATTGTTGAACCCTATATGACCCACCAGTACCGATTTATGAAGTTTCAAAGAAATGGGTGTATTCTGCTTATTTGAGAAAAACTTTTCTAATGTTAGGAATATTACTGTACTGTATCCGACTTGTTTGTTCAAGTCTTCGAAACACGTCGACTGATATTTTGACGAACCTTCTGTGACCTCTTATGATCTAGAAATACCGATTTATTAATTTAAAACATATATTGTTCATTTTGTTCATATGAGGAAAACTTTTTTAATATTGCAAATAAAACAGTAATGTATATGATTTTTTTTGTGACTTCGAGGCGCATCAATTGCTCAAATTATGAACCTTTTGTGACCTACCATGAGCTACCAATATCGTTTTTAAATATTGTAACAAACATATTTTCCTTGTTTATAAGAGGATTTTTTATATTGGGAATATAAGAGTACTGCATTTGGTTCAATAGTTTGCGTCTTCGAGACGCGTGGATTGATTTATTGACAATGGCCATTTTTGATCAATCAATAGCTACTCAGAAAGTGTAAACAAATTCTAAACTGTTCATTGTAACAGAACATTAAGACAGAAACATAAGCCTGAAAAATATTGAGAATATGCATTTTTTCTTCTGTTAGGAAAAAACTTTCCTATATGAGGAAGAAAATTCATTTAATAGCTTTGAGGAAGCAAAATGCTCATGAAATGAGCACATATGAATACACCTATAGTGAATACATCTACAGTACTTTGCAGCGGTATATTATTTACTACTACTGAATATTTTCTCAATGAAACCTTTTGACCTCAGCAAAAAATTATTCATTTATTCATCAACTCTGAGATTTTCATCACAGATGCCAGATCACTCTGTTTTCAGTGAAAGTAATTAGTAATCGTACCTGGCAATTACTAAAGGGAAAAAATCGGGGAATACCGTTTTAGCTGGTTCTACGTCGATAAATCTTGGTCGGCGTGCAATTAATCGGGCGCGAGGCAGTCGAAACACAAGCTGACCCTCGGTCAGTGGCGAGTGCCGAGTATCTTTTCCGAACGATTCTGGTAGGCTGCTGTTTCGGACACTGGGGAGTAGTCGAGACCAACATAATAACAACCACCAATTAAAATACCTTATTATGGAGGAACAATACAGTTGCCGCGGTAAGACATTGGGTGGAAAAAGAGAGGAGATGAGAGATGCAACATTTTTGGAATCCCTCGTGACCTATGTGGTCTGCCCTTCGCAGAAAAAGGGTAAAAAGTGTTGGAAAGTAGATCTACCCTTAGTTCAATTAAAAATAGACAGAATGCGTTGATTTTTGTTTCACAATTAAAAGCAGCAATTTAATCAAAAAGGAAGAAAAGAAATAACTCATCCAAGTGGAGGAAGTAGCGTGACTTTTGGAGAAAATAGGTGAATGATGGGGAAATAAATTCTTCTAATTAAAATTAATGTAAGTTATAGTAATAATTCAATTAATTCAATACAAATTACTTTAAATTTCTAAGATGTCAAGTCGAAATATATTGCATTTTCTACAAAATAATTGAATCTTCAACAGACAAAAATTCATATTAACAGAGATCAATTTTCAACAAAACAGTTGAGATTTGAATCTAAATAGTAAAATGTTTTATAAAACCGATGAATTTATAACCAAAAGATGGATTTCCAACAAGAAAGTTAATTTTCAATCATGAAAGTTGAATTTTCAACCATAAAAGATGAATCTTCAACCAATAATAGATGAATTTCTAACGAAATGGACGAATTTTCAAACTAAAAGTTAAAACTTTAATAAAAACCGAATAGTTGAATATGAAAAAAAATTAATTTTTATCAAAAGAGTTTGACTTTCACGTAAAAGAGGCGAATTTTCAGGAA
The DNA here is from genome assembly GCA_932195095.1 of Andricus curvator. Classification (NCBI taxonomy): domain Eukaryota; kingdom Metazoa; phylum Arthropoda; class Insecta; order Hymenoptera; family Cynipidae; genus Andricus; species Andricus curvator. The sequence goes on from CAKNYM010049502.1 coordinate 233,486, forward strand.
AGTAGTTAAATTTTTAACCAACTTGTTGAATTAACAACCCACAAAGATGAATTTCGAACGTGGTTGAATTTTCAAATAAATAAGATCAAAATTCGACTAAAAACTAGATATTTCAATTTTTTGCCAAAAAAGTTCATATTTCAAACAAGAAGATTTTAATTTTAAATAAAAATTAGTTTAATTCATCAAAAAACGTGGATTTTTCAACATAATCGTTGAATCTTAAACCAAAATAGGTTAATTTCCAACCAAGAAGTTTCATTTATGACAAAAAAAGATAAAATTTCTACCAAAAGAGACACATTTATCAACGAAAAAACGAAGTTTCAACAAAAGTATTTAATTTTACAAACAAGAAAGATTTTTCAGTAGAGTGAGAAAAAGAAATTCAACCAAGTTGCTGAATTTTCAAGCGAAAATATGAGTTTTCAAGACAAAATATATGGGTTTTCATCCTAAATAGTCGATTTTTCTAGAAAAACATTGACTTTGAAACCCGAAAAATAAACTATAAAAAAAATTAATTATTAAATGAACAGTTAAGCTTTCATGCAAAAGAAAGAATTTTTAACAAAATAGTTGAATTCTTCACCAAATAGTTGAACTGTCAATCTTCAAAAATGAATTTTTTAACAAAATGTTTGAATTTTCCAACAAAGGAGAATAAACTTTAACCATAAACCAAATAGTTGAATTTTTGAGCCAAAAAGATGAATTTTTCAGAAGACAGTTTAATTTTCAACAAAAAAGTTAAAGCTTCAACCAGAACGTACTAATTTTCAACCAAAAAGTTTCATCTTTAGTTTAAAAGGATAGAATTTCTAACAAAAAGATGAATTTTCAAGGCAAAAGATAAATTTTCAACCCAGAAGATTACTTTTCTGTCAAAATAGACAAATTTCTAACAAAAGGCATATATTTTCAACTAAAAAAGATAGATCTTGAACAAAATATTCAATAGTTGAATTTTCAGTCAAAAAAACTAATTTGCAACCAAAAAGAAGACTTTTTAAAAAAGTAGTTTTAGTTTTAACGAAGTAGTTGAATTTTGAACAAAAAAGATGTATTTTCAACAAAACATATAATAATTGATATTTCCACCAAAAAATGTTTGCATTTTCAGCAAAATAGTTGAATCTTCAACCAAAAATAATTAATTTCTAGTCGAAAAATTGCATTTTTAACTGAAAAGATGGAATTTTAACCAAAGGAGATAAATTTTCTGCAAAAAAAAAAGAAATTTACCGCATAATAATTAAATTTGAAACCAATGAAATGAATCATTCACCAAAAAATTAATTTTTAACCAAGTAGTTCAACGTTAAACCAAGTAGTTGAATTTTCAAGACAAAAGTACGATTTTTTTACAAAACAGTTGAATTTTCAACCCGAAAATATGAATTGTCAGCAAAAATTTCATTTTGAATTAAATAGTTGAATTTTCTTCCAAAATAGTTGAATTTTCAGCCCAAATAGATGCATTTTTTGTAAAATTGGTACATTTTTAATAAAAAAGATGAATTTTTAACTAATGAATAAATCTGCAATAAAAAAATGACACTTTAACAAAGCAGTTCAACTTCAAACCAAATTTTTAACCAAAAAAAACTTTCTATGAAAAGAGATGAATTTTCAACCAAATAGTTTATTTTCAACCCGGAAAGTTGAATTCAAAATAAAAAATAAAAATTTCTAAAAAAAGTGAACTTCACCCAAAAATAGTTTTATTAATTAATTTCGCATTTAAGCGAGAAAACGAGCCAAAGAAGAAAAAGAGGAAAAAGGGGAAGGTTTACGAAAATGGTAAAAAAAGTTGATTTTCTCTCAAGGAAATTACTAAATCATATTTATTCACCGAATCTCAATTTGTGCTGACAAAGAGGGTTTATATTACATTTATTTGATGGAATGCTTGTAGCACACGTGTGGTAGAAAAGGGCTGCTCGAAGGGCGGATCGTTAAGGGTTAAAGTTACTCTTCACCGCGAAACAAATTAACGAAGTCTGCGTGTCCAATTAAAATGGACCTATATGCCGATGAATCGCAAAATATTTGCTTTCAGAGTTTTGAAATCAAAGCGTTAATAATTAATTAGAATGAGTAAATAAACCTTATTTTTAAGTTTTTTTGTAAATTAGGTAAACAAAAACTTTACTCTTCCCGCGATATTTCTCTTTTATTCTTTTTTTTCAAGAATTCTTTTTCTCCCTGTTTTCAAGAAATTTCCCCCTTTTCTCGTTTTTTGCTTGAATGAGAACTGAATTAATAGAACCCAATAAGAAAATTCAACTATTTTTGGTTAACAGTTAATATTTTTTGGTTAAAAATTCTACTACCATATTTTTTTTGAAATTCATCTCGTTTGTCCAAAAATTTCAATATTTGGTTCAAAAGTGATCTTTTTAGTTAAAAATTTAACTATTTCGTGGAGGATTCATGTATTTTGTTGAAATCTCGTCTTTTTTGGTAGAAACTTAATCTTTTTGCGTCAAAATTAAACTACTTGGTTTAAATTTTAACTCTTTTGTTAAAAATTAATTTTTCGGTTGAAAGTTAATTTGTGCAACTGAAAATGTAACTTCCATTTATGGTTGAAAATTGATATTGTTTGGTAAAAAATTCAACTGCTTTTCCAAAAAATTGTCGTTTTGGATAGAATTTTCATCTTTTATGATAAAAACGTCACCTTTCTTGGTTCAACTGCTTTGCTGAAAATTCATTTCTTTTGCTTGAAAGTTCAACTATTTGATTATATGCAACTCTTTGGTCAGAAATTAATGTTTCTTTGTCATAATGTTTTTTTTTTTTAATTGAAAATTCTTCTCTGGTCGGTAGAAAATCTTTTTTGGTTAAAAGTTCAACTATTTGCATGGAAATGCAATATATTTCGACGTGAAATCGCAGGAATTTAAAGCGTTCCAAATTGAATTCAATATGGTACCAAAATTTATTTTATTAAAAATAATTTCATAATTTATTTTATTTATTTATTTTTATTCCATTGGAAAATAATTTATTCGCGGCCCCTAACTTGTAAATATCTAATTCTCGAACCTGTTAACTTTTTCCTAATTTACACGTCATACGATTTTTAAGTGGAAGTTAGTTTGTGTATGATGTATGATTCATGTAAAACCATTTACCTGTTTGCTTTGTTAATATCAACTCTATTAAGCTCCTGCTGTTATAATATGAAATCGACGACACGTTCCATATACCGCTACGCTTACATAGAGAAGGCAATTTTAATTAAACGCGCCGCTGTTACATGGTCGATACGCTCAGCGCTCCGCAAGACAAAAGAAGAAAGTAAAAGGCAAATTTCCTATACAAAAGGCTTGTTTAACATTATAGACATTAAATCCCACCAGACAGTAATGAACGTTTTATAACATAAGTTCAAAACTTATATTACTTTTACAATTATTTATGTCTAACAAATGAGTTCTGCTTAATTAATTGATACTATAATTTATTAGGTATTGATTAGGGTGGTTCTTATTTACAAACTTAAAATTTATGTTCGGAATTTGTTCAAAATTTTATAAAAATCGGTTTATATTTAACCCTCGCCCCAGGCACTTGAAATTTCCCATAAGATTGAAAAATTCCAAAAGAAAATATTTCTGAATGTAAAATTTTCCGACACTTAGAATTGACGCAACAAAAAATGTCCGAATGCAAAATTGACGAAAAAATGTTCAATTCCCAAATTATAAAATTGTCAGCTTGAAAATTGCCGTCAACAAAAAGTCCTGAAACATGAAAACGTCGAGAACAGGAAATTTTGAATTATAAATTCTTTCTTTATATTTTATCTTTTTATCATAGCAGGTTTTTGAGAAAATTGAACTAACAACTTGATTCAAAACTTTTTTGCTTTTTTTTTTACTTTTAGTCTCGGTGCAGTTCATATTTTTTTGGTCGTCATGTGTAATAAATGGATAAACCAAACATTGACTATAGGAAATTTTGTAATTCAAAATCTTAAAGGTGATTTTCAAGTACGGCAATTTCATCTTTCAGAATTTTCGGTTTTCGGTAGTTTTATAATTCGGCGTTTTTATCATGTTGGCAATTTTATTTTTTGGGTATTTAAAAAATTTAGTATTTCATGATTCGGTAATTTAAAATCTTTCGTTAATTCTAAGTATCGGAAAAGGTTGCATTTGGGAAAATTTACTGTGGGAATTTTTAATTTTCCTTAACTTAAAATTTCCAAAATTTTTAAAATGGTGGACCCAACAATTAGAGGAATAAATAGCATTTTTTACAGTTATTAACTAAGAATGATTAAACACGGAAAAAAATATAATAAATTATTGTTAAGAACAAAATTTGACAGTAAAATTCAAAATTTTGCAAAAATTCAAAATTCCATTCCAATCAAATATTGCAGAAATAACGCATCTTTGCATGTTTTAAAAAAATATTTGAAAAAATTGCTGAAAAAAGGAAGTTTGACTTCAGAAATCATCTGATGATCCCAGAAGTTGAAAATTTCGAAAAAATCAAAGATAACGGCCAACGAAATATTCAGAAAATAGCTCATATCACAGTTTTCAATAAGATAATTTGAAACGTTGCTAGAAATAAAAGTGTGACTTTAGCAATCATTAGATGATCCAAGAAGTCTCCAATTTTAAAAATCTCCAAGATAGCAGTCAGTTGAATTTTCAAAATTTTTTTGCTTTTATACGCTGCAACAAAATCGTCCTAAACTTTGCCAAAAATCAAGTTTATCTCAAAGCATTTTATGTTGATACTAAATATTAAACACTTCCAAAAATCTAATAAGTCGGCTAATTTATTTTTACAAATTTCAGTATATTTTGAAAATTTCCGTAGGTGAATTTTTTGAAATTTCTTAAGAAAATTATTCTTCTTTCCATCTATTATGTGTCGATCTGAGGCATAAATATTTTTTGATCAAAGCATATGAGCTTTTTTAAAAATATTTACTTGGCCGCTATCATGAATTTGTTTGACAATTTTCTGACTTCTGGGATCATAGGATGTTTTATAGAGTCATATGAACTACTTTTTATACTAAATTTTGAAAATATTCACTTCAGAATTGAAAAAATGAGCTATTTTTGGAAGATTCGATTGCCTGCAATCTTGGTTTTTTCAGAAATTTTAATTTTCCTGTTTATCATTCACTTTATGATTACTTATTAGATTTCTGTAAAATGTTTCATCATTGTTATTTAAGAAACATAGAAAATGCAATTTTGTATCCAAATGATTGGTCTCGCTATTTTGGGAAGTTTAGAAATTTTAAGTTTTTGAAAATAATATATTTTAAGCATTATATAGAGATTATCGTCCTGTAAATTATTTGAAAGAACTGAAATAGTTACGTAACTTAAATTGCCTTACACAATTTTTCCCGTGCTAATCTTAATTAACCGATTTTTTTTTTAATATTTCAATACAAATTGAACGAAGACTACTTTAGTACGTAAGTGCTTAAGTTCAGAATTTTCCTTAAATAGGTCATAGTTAATAAAAATTGTAATGGTTATTAAATGGTATACACTACAGATACAAAATATTGATTTTATAAAAAGATATTGCAAAAAATCGTCAAATTTCGATATTTTCGAAAAATTGGAATAACTCTGGAAACAACTAGCATTTTTTAAATTTCTTTGGTTCATTTATAGAGGTAAATCTCCATAGTATTTTTTCTAATTCATAAGATACTTTAAAAAATTTTCCCTAATTGGTCAAACTAGGGTCAAGCTTTTCAAAAAAGTAGCAAAATTTCAAACAAGTGTAAATACTTGCAAAGGTTGTTTAAAACTCATTATTTATATTGTTTTAATCAATTTCAGTAATGTTTATTATAGTGCTATTGTTTCGATTTTTTTAGATCAAGTGGTGAGTATAATAATTATTCGAAATTTTTTAACTTTTTTGCACCAAGTTTGACTCCAGGATAGAATCTATGGATAAAATTATAAAACTATCATCATAATTTACAAAAATACTAAGGAGGCTTACCTTTAAAATGCGCACAAGAAGCTAAAAAAGGTATTAATTATTTCTAGAGTTATTCCAATTTCTTAAAAACATTGAAATTTCACGTTTTTTTAAATATCTTTTTATCAAATTGACATTTTGCCTTAAACTTGGGGTTTATTATACGCAGAATTTCAAAATAAAACTTCCTTTATTTTGGAGACTGTGATTGAGAACATATTGGACTACAATATGTAAACTTACACACAAGGAGTAGATTTTTTTTTTAATTTTTAATTCTCAATATTTAATTAAATAGATCGATTTTTGGAAAATTATACTTTCCAATGAAATTTATTAAAATTAGGGTAATATAAAACTGATATTACTTTAGGACCGGTTAAAAATATCAGGGAGCTTATTTAATTAACAAAACTGAATATTGGGATCAGCAAAAAAATATTTTGGTTAAAATTATTTCTTTAATCTTATTATAAAAAATAATCTATATATATATATATATATATATATATATATATATATATACATATGTGTATAAAAAAGACAATGAAAGAATAAGGAAAAAGTGGGAGGTTGGTTTTGGTTGACTTTTTCCTTTTGCTTTCTCTTCTTTCCTTCTTTATGTATTTAACTCTAATGAGCCGAAAAGAAGATTGTTTTTGGAAATCTATTTTTGAATTGTAAAAATGTTTCTGCTCAGATTTCTTTGCAATAAATTATTTATAAGAAAGTATATTTCACTTCAATCTTAAATAAAATTTTCAAATAGAGACACTAAACTTACGATTCGTTCCAATCTGTAGGGTTTGCTTATCAATATTTTAAGAATTCTCTTAATTGAGGACAAATTATTTTCAACTTAATTCCCTAAAGAAAATCTTTTTATCTGAAATTTTGTCATAATGAATGTTTCAAATATTAGCAATCTTAAAAATGTATAAATTTTTGCATTGTATATTTTCCTATCAGGAAAATGTAATAATCTGAATAGATTGTTTCAGAATCAACCAAAAATCTTATTTCCTTTTGGGCCATTATAATGAAAAAAATAATTCGTGTGAATATTATAAAAATTAAGGCACTTTAGCAACAGCTCAAGAAATAGGCGTGCAGATTACACAGCCACACAAAAAAAACTTTTTTTCGGATCTGGAGGTCAGACCATGTTTCCTATATGTTTTTGGGGTCGCTGAATCCGAATCCGAGGTCCAAACAACCCCAGCACGTTAGGGTTCTGACATAACCTCACAAAACCTCATACAAATTTTGCTTCCGGTCTGGAGGTCAGACCAGGTTTACTATATGTTTTTAGGGTCGCTGAATCCGAATCCGTAGCATCCGGGGCACCTCCTCGCGGTGACGGCGGGCAACGGAATGAGCCTGTGATCCGGCTAAGTCCCTGGAGTACGGCTTTGATGCCGTCATGGCAGACGTACCCAAGATTTTTACGATGCAGACAGTCGGATCCTCAGGATTCGGATTCAGCGACCCCAAAAACATATAATAAACATGGTCTGATCCCCGGACTCGAACAAAATTTTCATGAGATTTTTTGAGTTTATGTCAGAATTCTGACGTGCTGGGGGTTTTTGGACCTCGGATTCGAATTCAGCGACCCCAAGAGCCTATAGTAAACATAGTCTGACCTCCAGATCCGCAAAAAGATTTTTTTTGTGTGGCTGTGTTATTTTCACAGTGAGTGTACAAAATTATTGAAAAACATAAAGATCGCATAATAATCATGTCACCCTTTAAATTCTCTAATCAGATCACGGAGAATGTAATTGGGAAGTAAATAAATAAAAGATTAATACGTCATTTTTTCCGTATTATATTTTTTTTTGTTCCACTGTTTCCTTCCCCACTTCAACTTCTTAACATAGTTTCCGCTTGTTCGAAATTGAACACCGTAATCGACCTACCTACGTCTAGTTTCTAAGGCCACACAATTTCTTTAACAAGGATTCAGAACTGACCTCGATAGTTAATACCTTACATCCCGATTGAATTGCGCGTGTCTATTCTCAGGAACATCCTAAATTTAGTAAAAAATTATAATCCGGAAACAGCTGTGTTCCACAGCTCGAGTCCTGTTTTCTAGATCAATGGGCAAAGATAAAATGGTGCAGAGAGGCTTGTATAATCAATAAACCAATGCAATTTAATCCTTTCACTTCCTAGAATTTGTCAAATTTCCTACACTGAGAATACTGAGATACTTTTATATCAGAAACTGAAATACATTTTTCAGAAACCTAAATATATATTTTTTTAAATAAGGGTAATCCAAGAGAGTTTGAAAATATAAAACGAAGCTAAACGTCAAGTGACAGGACATGCGGCAGTGATGAAATTTATGAACATTAATAAATCTTTTAAAAATATATGCATCACAGATTAATTTTTTTTCAAATATAGGAAAATAGCTATTTTGGTGATGTCTTTGAATTTAACTTCAGTGTTTCAAAACATCCTCTCATTGTATAGTATGATAAATTAATATGGAGCGTGACCGGACATTTTATAAAAAATATAACGCAAAAATAGTGACCATTATTAATTTTTATTTGTAATCTCTTTATTTGTAATCGTTGATAAAACGATTTTTGACTAAACTAAAATCTTAGTAAGTATAAACTTAAACATTTCAGCTTGAATTATGAATAGTTTAAATAATTATTTTCGAGTTTGATCCCTAAACAGCAATGCAGCGTGCCCAGAAAAACTTCTGGCACAGCCTTTGAAGTGATTTTTAAAATCCTTAACTCTATAATATTAAACTCTACTGTTGATTTTTATCCTTTTCAGCTGAATGCAAGTGATATCTGTGAATCTCAAATAATAAAAAAATCTTGTTAACATTATTTAGCAATTTTCAATTTTCAGGTTGGGATACGTGTATCTTTTAAGAAATTTTGCGAAATTTTATTTATAATTTCAAAAATTTACTACATTGTGCTTTGATATAATAACTTTACGTAGATAATTTCAGAAAAAATTTATTATTGAAAGGAAAAGTAAAAGCGGTTCCATAGATCAATTTCAGGTGATAAGGGGAACTTTTTTCGAAAAAAGGGATTGGAAGGGGATTTCATTTATTATTAAAAACTTTTTATATTATATTTATATTATTATACACCAATTTTTTTCCTCGTATATTTTTTCAGTAAAGAACCCTGAGTTGTTCAAATGATTTCTCTAAGTAAGTTAAAAAGAAATAATTCAAAAAACACATAAATGACCATTAGAAAAACCTTTTTCTCTGTTTTTGTTTCCTTAGACTTTGAAATTTGTTTCTAATGTACTTTTATCAGATCAAAGCTCTCAGATATTAAAAATATTTCTTTAGTGTCAGCTAAAAAAAGATCATAGTCTAGAAGAAGAGATATTACCATGATTATTGTTAACAAAAATAACAAAATTATGAAGGTAACAATTTTTTCAAATACACATTTTGCCAAAATGTAGAACCAAGCCCTAAAACATTCAACTTCAATTCAATTATACTTTATTCAAGGGTCCTAATATACGCTACCTTTTTCAATTTTATTTTCGATTTCAAAAATTTTGTTTCTGCAACCACAATTAACATACTTTCATCTGATATGCCGTTTTACGAACTTGATTAAATATTAAGAAGGTTTCATTATAGAAATTATCTTAAAAATTTGGTTTTGAAAATTTTGAGACACAGACATTCATCATTATAAACCAATAAGAAATTCTAACTATTTTTAGTTGAAATTTCATTCTTTTTGATTGAAAAGTCTGCTATTATATTTCCGATTCAGAATTCTTCTTTTTCTGGTTACCAATTTTGTTAGATGACTGAAAATTTCATTATTTTCTTGAAAATTCAACAAATTGTTTGAGAAAATTATCCTTTTTGGTTGAAAATTCAACTATTTTGGTGAGAATGTTATCTATTTGGTTGAAAATTAACTTTTTCCTTAAAACTCATATTCTTACAGTTTTGAAGAAAATTCTTCTTTTTGGTTTGAAATTTCAAGACTTTGGTTGAAATTTGTTTTCTTTATTGACTAAAGAAGCTTTTTTGGTTGAAAAATTCAGCTGTTTTGTAGAAAATTAACTTTTTTGTTGAAAAATCATAATTTCCGGTTAAGTATTCCACTGTTTTGTAGAAAATTCGACATTTTCACATAAAATTCTTAAAATTCTTAAAATTTGAACTACTTTTTAACCCTAATTAGTCACAAAGTGTGACTAATTAGGGTGAAATATTTATTTTGTTGTTGTTAAAGATTAATCATTTTAGTAGAAAATTCGTCTGTTTTGGTAGAAAAGTCTTCTTGATTGAAAATTCATCTTTTTGGTTGAAAAGCGACTATTTTGATCGAAATTTAACTTTAACTAAAATATATTCAGCTAGAAAATTTATCTACATACTTTGTCAAAAGTTGAACAATTAAAAAAAAATTTTGTTTGAAGATACATTATTTTAGTTGAAAATTCATCTCTTTGATAACCAAATCGTTTTTTTTTTGCGGAAGAGTGAATCTTTTCCGTTCAAAATTCAGCAATTTTGTAAAAAGATCATCATTTTTGGTTGAAAATTTGAATTTTTTTTTTAAATTAGACTTCTTGATTAAAAATACATATTTCCGGGTTGTAAATTTAATCATTTTGTTAAAAATTTATATGTTTGGTTTGAAAATTCAAATATTTTGTAGAAAGTACGTGTTTTCGATTAAATTCCAACATTTTGGATGCATTTTTTTTTCTTTCTTAACATAAAAATGGTTTTTGGTAGCAAATTAAACGATTTGATTGAAAGTTAAACTACTTCGTTAAGAATTCAGTTTTAATGAATATTCATCATTTGAGTTGAAAAATGTATCTCTTTGGTTGAAAATGTACCTATTTGGTTAAAAAATGGTCTTTTTGGCTGAGAATTGAACTATTTTGTTAAAAACTAACCACTGAAAATTCGTATTTTTGAGTTAAGAAGTCGACTATTTTGAAAAAATCGTCATTTCGGCATGAAGACTTAACAGCTTCTGTGACATTTTTTTTTCTTTTTGGACTAAAAAATCTTGTTTGGTTGACAAATCAACTAGTTTGTTGAAAAATTGGTCTTTTTTGGTTGAATTCAGCTTTTTTAGATTCAAAACTAATATTTATTCAGGTTGGAAAGTCAACTACTGGATTAAAAGTTGAACTACTTTCTAATAAAAATGCAGTTTTTAATTGAAAATTCATCATTTTAGTTGAGGGTTTATCTCTTCGGATGAAATTTCCTTTTTTTTTTTGTAGAAAATTAATTTTTTTGATTGGAAGATCGTCTATTTTGATCAAATTGCATATATTTTGTTCAAAATGCAAGACTCTCACTTGGAATTTTAGGAATTAAGGCTTTGTAAAAAAGGGGCAAAAGGGAACAGTTAAGTTAAAATTCTCGATTTTAGGTGTTTCAGACTATTTTTCAATGGAAGACAAGGGGATTAGATAAAAAATGGATGGACTGTTTTCATTATTATTATGCCTTAAGGCCAAATCCCTTTCAGGGTAAGCGCAACTCACTCGGTTCTAGCCTTGTTATACGGCCAGGGATCAAGGAATTCCTATTAGAAAATTAGCAATCTTCCCAGGCGAAGAGCTTCACAAAGTCAAACCTGTCTGGTGATAGCCGCAAGGATATCAAAGTTTGAACACTGAGTAAATTGTAACGGGTAGAGAGCGATCAAGATGGAAATAGGAATTCAGCGGACCAGCAGACTAGCGGACGCCTCGGCGCAATCAATCTTCCGTTTAAAATCGCAAAAATAAACTGGCATGCCTGTTCGTACACTGGGCGCGATATTGGTTTTCAATTTTTTCTTCGCTTCACACCCCTTTCAACCCGATTCTATTTTTCTCTGTCTCTCTTGAAACAAGCTTCGAATGAATGATCTGCCGTCATTCGAGCGTTTCGCAGCAAAGTCGAATGCAGCGAATTACAGCGCTAAGCGCATGACGTGAGAATTGATCTCTGTACTTCCACTCGCGATGCAACGTTATCCAATATCAGGACAAATCGAAATTCAATGTGCTCTTTAATTACAGACATTTTTATCGAGAGCCGTTTATTTGAAAAAGTTGTTTTATCAACAGGATCCGTCATGGTGTACTCTGTTGCAAAAATATATAAGGTCATATTGTATTGAAGTAAAATCGGCGTATTTTTTTTAAATTTGTTTTTTAATTCCCGTTCCTCAATTGAAACAATAATTTACTTTTTCTATTTCTACACTTAAAGACATGAGAATTACAACTGGATTAGGGCCACTTTTCCGGTGAGAGTACAGAACTAGAGAACCAACAAGATGGAAATTTTCAAAAAAAGATAGAAAACAATCTGTAAAATCGAAATTAATGTTGAAAGGCAAAACGAATGTCCGTTCCGGAGCTGAGGTAAGATTTAATTGAGGGCAGGACATTTTAATTAAAAAACGTTATCCAGGTTCAAAAGAATGGTTGTGGAAGTTGATAATCTGAAAGTGACCCTTACCTAAAATAGGACCAAACTTGACTACGGATTGCGATAGAAAATACAATTTTCAGTTTGAAAATAAAATAAAATCCTGCTTCCGAGATATTAAGTTTTGTGAATAGGATTGAACAAAGTTTGATGCAAAAAGTTCGTGAATTCTGAAAAATTCAACTGAGAATTTTGAGATTAAAATTGCATGCGTTTTCAAAATCGGCCTCAAATAGCGATAAAAATGTGAATTTCAATTTTTTCGCAAAAATAAGAACTTGCTCCAGAGATACGGGGGATGTTTTGAGAAAATAAAAATTGAAGTTCTCGATAATACAGTATGACATTTTTTTTTCATAAAATTATATTTTGAAAATTTTGTTTACCACAATGTATACTTGATAGTTTAGGAATTTTTGATGCAATAAATCAATTTTCGATTGAAATGGTTATTTAATTATGTAGTGCAACACTTTATTTATCGATGCATATTAGGAATAAGGACCATTTGGTTTGTCCACTCTAAAACACAGAAAAAAAATGTATATATATATATATATATATATACGTTTTCACTTCCGTGAAACATAGTAAATAATGGGCACGTACTTCTATAATATTGACGAAATTTTTCATCACTTAGTATAGAAATAATCTTATTCTTGGTCCTTGTCCAATTGTCATTTTTCAAATAAATTCTTATATGCCAGAGCAAACTTTTTTTTTTTAATTTTGTCATATCAATAACTACAGTTACTGGATAAGAACCTTTTCGCTTTCACCCTCTTCAATACAGAAATAATTTTTTCTTATTATTTATGCGAACACATGCTTCTAGAATTTTATCAAAATTTTATATTTTCAAAACCTATCATAGAAAACTTTTTTATTTCATCTTGTTAAAATTTCTTTTTTGGTCCTTATCTTTTTGTCATTCACATGTCTTCATTTATGAAGTAAAGTCGTTGGGCTCATTTGAGAATTTCAAAATAGTGTCAACACTAGCATACATTTTTAAAAATAGTAGCGAATCCAATTTTTGAAATATTAAATCAATACATATCTCCCATAAAATCGCGTGAAATCCTCTCGAATTTTTTTAAATATCCCATGTTTGAAATCCGTTTAAATCCTTTAAGAACTCCTGAAACCTGTTGAGGTTCTCTAAAAATTTCCAGAAAAATCATGAAGCTTTTCAAATCCCTTGAAATCTTATAATTTCTTTCGAAATCCTATGAATCCCTTAAAATAAGATCTTGAAATCCTTTAAATCTCATTGATATTCTGAACATCTTTTTAAAATCCTTTGGAATTTTCTGAAATCCTACGAAATTCTCGAGTAAAAAACAATAGTCCCATTGAGATTCCATTGAGTTTCCGGATTAGGTCCCGATATTACTAAGTATGAGACAAATCAGTGCACCAGCTTTTCTTGAAATTTTTGAGAGACCAAATAGTGACACAAGTAACAGAAGAGTTCCATTTTATTTTTTTCAAAATTTTTAGAGTCGTTGATGAGATTCATGTTCCAAAAACTTACTGCTGAAATAGAAAGACAAAACTAAAAAAAATTAAATGGGACTTTTCCCGTATTTTGGTCCCAAAAATGTCCTGATGATATCGGATATATTTTGAACATTTTTGGTACATTTTTCACCTAAAAATTATTTAGGATAGGCAACAATTTAAAAAAAATTAAGTGAGACTTTTTTAGTACCTTTGTCCTGAAAAAGTCCTGCATATGTAAAAATTCCGAAAAAAAATTATATGGAACTTTTCTAGTATACACTTAAAAATTTTTAAATATCGTTAAGTTCGTTAAAGTAATTTAAAATACCTTAAAAGATTTTAAATCTCTTGAAATCCTTCAATAATCCCTGAAATCCGTTGAGATTCTCTAAATATTTCTGGAAAACTCGTCGATCATTTTAAATTCCTTGAAAATCCTAAAAATTCCTTGAAATATTATGATTTAATTTGAAATTCTATGAATTCCTTAAATTTGGTGAAATCATTTGAATATCATTAATATCCTTCAAAAATGTTGAAATCTTGTTATATACCCTAAATTCTTTAAAATTCTTTGAAATCTATGAAACCCGTTGAAATCCACTGAATTCTATTAAAAACTCTTGAATTCTGTTGAAATTCTCTAAAATCTATAGAAGTTCCTTGTAATCTTATGGAATCCTTTAATTTCTTTTGAACTCCTATGAATCCCTCCAACATTTTAAAATTCCTTAAAATCCCTTACAATTTTGTAAATACCATAAAAATTTCTTGAAATCCTCTGATATCCTGTAAGATCACATGAAATCCCTAGAAGTCAGTTAAAATGTCATTCAATTTCACTTGCTTCCTTAAAATTTCCTAGAAATTCCTTGAAAATTCCTAAAATTTCTTGAAATCTTTCAAATCCTTTGATATAATCGATACCCTTTTAAAATCCCATGAAATTGTTTAAATATTTAGTCTTTGGAGGTCTTAGAAAATCCGGCAGGTCTGATAAAATCCCCACAAATCCCTTGAAGTGCCTAACAATTTCGTGAATATCTTGAAATTTGTTGTATCTCTAAAAAATTTTACAAAAAATTGGAAAACTGTGAAATCTCTTGAATCTTGTGAAATTCCTAGAAATATGTTGAAATCATGTACAAAATCTTGAAATGTTAATTACATTGAATAGCTTTCAAAATTTTTATAACGATGTTTAAACCTTTGAAATCGTCTGAAATCCTCTAAAATCTCATGAAATCTGTAGAATCAAATCAGTTAAAATCTTGTTTCATATAATTTACTCCCTAAAGTTTCCTAGCAATTCTTTGGAAAAAAGCTTTTATATATTTGGTACCCTTCTAAAATCCCTTGACATTTTTGAAATTTCTTCAAACCTTGTAAAATATCCTAAAATCGTTTGAATTTCTTGAAATCCATTGAAATTTGTTGCATAAAAAAAGTGTAAAAAAGTTTCAATAGATTCGTGAGTGTGTAACCTGAAAGTATTCAATTTTCCATACCCAGCATTTTACTTATATTTTGTGGAGAAGCCACAGTAAAACTGTGACGAAACACAGAAAAATTATTTCCATAGACCCAGAAAATTCCATTAACTTTGAAGTCGGAATTCTCTAGTAACTCCTGCCTTTGAAATAAATTAATTAAAAAATATTTGTCGCTAGTTTCAAATATTTTAAAGGTTGCCCAACATTTCATGTCCCCTTTCTCCCCCTACAAGAAATTCTCGATTCCAATTTAAAGATTCTTTCACTATTTCTATTTCTACAAATCGTGCTTACAAAATTCCGGCCCTCATTTCTCGAATCGGGTGATTCTAAGGACTCTGAAAGCGTGTTATTTTCTAAAGCTCTTTCGAGAAGGACCTAGTCAGTGTGGAAATCAGTTGCAGAAAATCGTCGAAGTTGTCGTAGAATCGTCGAACGTGGCCAATTGGCGAATGTGATGGACTTTTAGATGATGAAGAGAGAGAGAGAAAGAGAGACTAAGGGGTAGTTTCTAAGGGGTTGGATGGACGTAAATGAAGAAAAAGAGGCGAAGGAACCTCAGAATGCCAGAGTGAGCGGTGACGAAGCTCGTAAAGCTTTACCTTCGTTACAGGAACACACGCTTGTATAGACTTATAGAGCCCAGATTGGGGATGGTGAATCGTTTCCTCGCCCGGGTTTCCTGGTCTCCACGCTTCTCAAACCTCCACTTACCTCTCCCGCTTCTCGTTTCCAGCCACCTTTTACTCTTCCAAATTCGAGCGAGTATGAAGACTTGGTGTTAGGGTGATAGGATGAGGCGCGGATTTACAGGGTGGTGAAACTAGCAATCCCCCCCCCCCCGCTAAAGAATTTTTTTACTTCTTTCTTTTTCACTGGATAGGGTGATGGTGAAGGAAACGATAAAGTACATAGGTTCGAAATTTTGTGCATATTGGTACACTTTCATGCAAAGGAGATAGAGGAGGGCAGATGGCATTCACGACACTTTAATGCCCGCGAGACAGGGTAAAATCCGAAATGCGTCACCCTCGGTTATACCTTCCCCGAGGTTCGAATTATTCCTCGACATCGGAAACGTCGCGCGTCGGTAAATCGTCTTTTATAGTGAGCAATTCAAATTAGCTCCACCAATGGCGAGGCTTCTGACCACGAGTATGTAGACGGAAATACGACCCTCGAAATCCAATAGGTTCATGAGGATTATAAAAAATGTGCTTCATGAAAATCAAGGGAATAAAACAAAAGTGCCAATAGAATTTCAATGAGTTCTAAAATGAAATCTCAATAATATAGCGGGTGTGAGTCATGTCATGAATAAAGGAAAAATATTACTTAAAAATCAAGCCAAAGAGGTCGACAAGTTAGAAGAAAAGCTTCCAAGAGCTTCGATTTGAACCATGATGAAGGGAATTCAGAGTAAAAGAAATGGTTTCAGTATAGGGGCCTGAAAAAACAAATATCCGAAGTTTTCCTATCGTTATTTCTTATTTTTTAAACAACGGATATAAAAAAAAGCATAGAAGATACATTTAATTATCCGTTACAATTCTTCATGCCGAGAGCTTCAATTTCAGCCATCCACGAGGAAAATCGGGCTACAAGAAAAGCTTCCAGCATAGGGATCAAAAGGACAAATTTCCAAATCTCATTATTTTCCTTTGTTTTGGATTACTGACATAAAAAGAAAGAATATATCATAGCTTCTTCTTTGTCACAATATTGTTTATGCCAAGGGCTTCAATTTGAGCCATCCCCGAGGAAAAACGGACTAAAAGAAAAGCTTCCAGCACAGGTGAGAGCTTCAAATATTATCCATCTTTGAGAAAAATCGAAGTGAAAGAAAAGCTTCCAGTGTAAAGGACTATAATGTCAAATTTCCAAATTTCTTTATTTTTCTTAGTTTTTAACCACCGATACTGACTTTTATAGTAGTACTCTTGTTTCAAAAAATTTCTTCAAAAGCAGGATGTTTTTGAAAATTTTTGGTAGTGTAGAAATTGTCACCCAGCGATTATTATTTTTGGTAGTATTGTCCCATTTCAACAATAGGTACTTTTTTAAAACATAAATATTGTTAAAACTTATGAATCATACAGACAGTGCAACTTTTAATCACAGAATTTAAAGCCTTCAAAATATTTTGTTGTTCAAAGGAAATAAGACGACACGCATTTTATCGTTTAAAAAAAGTGATTTTTGGGAATTCAAGAGTATTTGAAATTGTAGGGTTGTTTTAAAAAAATACAAGTTTTTTACTAAATTGTTACTTAAATGACGATAAAATCTTGTAAGTTTTTTGCGGCCTAAACTATTTTTTGGCTCAAGAAATTTTTTTCTTTGTACATTGAATTTTTCTTACAAACGCGGATTTGACAAAATGATAAGAAAAAATTGGACTCATTTTAAGAAGTTCTACAAAGAATAGCTCTAACTCTTTTATGATATTTTGCAACGTTCGTGAGAAAAATTAAAAAATACAATTTTTCGACCCCCATGAAGTTGGCCCCCCGAAGTTCACATTTTTTTAATTTTATTTTTACATACGTTTGTACGTCGTTTGTACTGTTTGTACATTCAACATTTTCGTTTGTACCCTCTTGGTTACCATATAAGGGGCAAAATTGATTTCGGGGGGCTAACTTCACGCATCCCCCCGAAATTAAAATTTCTCAAATTTTCTTTTTGCATACGTTTGTACGTCGTTTGTACTGTTTGTACCTCCAACATTTTCGTTTGTACCCTCTTGGTTGCCCAGATATAGACAAATCAAAATTTCGTGTCTGCCCCCCGAAATTTGAATTTTTCAAATTTTCCTATCGCATACGTTTGTACGTCGTTTGTACTGTTTGTACCTCCAACATTTTCGTTTGTACCCTCTTGGTTGCCCAGATATAGACAAATCAAAATTTCGTGCCTGCCCCCCGAAATTTGAATTTTTCAAATTTTCTTTTTGCATACGTTTGTACGTCGTTTGTACTGTTTGTACCTCCAACATTTTCGTTTGTACCCTCTTGGTTGCGCAGATACATAAATCCCAAAAATCCATCTCTAGTACTTTTAACGAAACAGCTTGGCACATCCTCCATGGAAAACAGTTAAGAAATTTTGAAATTTTAATCTAGTCACATTTAGGAATTTCCAGGTTATATTTTTAACCCTATAATATTATTAAGTTAGCCCAAGAGATCCACCCCTAGTATTATTAATGTAACAGGTTCAAAGATTTTCCATGTGAAAATGCCAATCAATTTCCAAACTGAAAATAATCACAAAACTGACATTCAGAAAAGTGCGAGGTATGCTTGCAAGCAAATAGTAATATTAAAAACTCCAAAAAGCGACCCTTAGTATTCTTAAACAAACACATCCAAAGATTCTCCACGGAAAAGAGACAATAAACTTTCTAGTTAATAACGGTCACAAATTGATCTTCAGAAAAATTCAAAGTATGCTTGCAACCGAATAATATATTTCTAAAATCCCAAAAATCCACCCTAAGCATTCATAACGAAACAGGTCCAGAGATTTTTTACGTAAAACAGGAAATAAATTTTTCAGTTGATAATATTCACCAAAATGACCTTCAAAAAAGTCCAAAGTATGCTTGCAACCCAATATTCATATTCAAAAATCCTAAAAATCCGCTCCTAGTATTCATAACAAAACAGGTTCCAGGATTCTGCACGTAAAACAGACAATCAATTTTTCGGCAGATAATGGTCCGAAAATTAACCTTCAGAAAAGTCAAAAATAAGCTTTTAATCCCATAATAATATTTAAAATTAACAAACATCTAACCCTAGTACTCTTAACGAAACAGGCCAAAAAGATTATCCAATTGAATGTGACCATAATTTTGTTAGCTGATAAGGTTCACAAAATTGACCTTCAGAAATGTCCAAAGTATGCTTGTAACCTCGTAGTAATATTTAAAAAAAATTTTAATCCACCCCTTGTATTCCTGAAGGAACAAGTCAAAAGATTCTCCACGTAAAGCTGACAATACATTTTTAAGCTGATAATATTCACAAAAATATAATATAATAATGTTAAAAAATCTCAAAAATCCGCCCCTAGTATTCGTAACGAAACAGGTTCGAAGATTCTTCACTTAAACAAGACAATCCATTTTCAGCTGATAATGGTGACAAAATTAACCTTCAGAAAAGTCCAAAATATGCTTCCAACCACACGATATTTAAAAATCCCAAAAATCTACCCCTAGTACTCTTAACGGAAATAGGTCTGAAGATTCTCCATGTAAAATAGATAAAAAATTAGATGGACAAACAGTACAAACGATGTACAAACGTATGCGAAAGGAAAATTTGAAAAATTCAAATTTCGGGGGGCAGACACGAAATTTTTATTTGTCTATATCTGGGCAACCAAGAGGGTACAAACGAAAATGTTGGAGGTACAAACAGTACAAACGACGTACAAACGTATGCAAAAAGAAAATTTGATAAATTTTAATTTCGGGGGGATGCGTGAAGTTAGCCCCCCGAAATCAATTTTGCCCCTTATTTGGTAACCAAGAGGGTACAAACGAAAATGTTGAATGTACAAACAGTACAAACGACGTACAAACGTATGTAAAAATAAAATTAAAAAAATGTGAACTTCGGGGGGCTAACTTCATGGGGGTAATTTTTCGAACAAAATTCTTGTGAATGTAAAATAATACAATGGGTTTTTCGAAAAATAAATTTTGTGTGGCATTTGAACAAAATTCTTGTTTATGTAAAGAAGACACGCAGTAAGTCTTATGCAGGCCAAATTATGTTTGTGGCTACGAAAATTTTTTTCTCGAAAAATTGACTTTTTTAATTTTTCTCGCAAACGATAGAAGATATCATGAAAGAGTAAAAGGAATTTTTTGTAGAAATTTTTAAAATGAGCAAAAATTTCCTTAACATTTTGTGGAATCTGTCGTATGTAAGAAAAATAAAAAAATTACATTTTAAAAATATTTTCAACATTCTATCGATTTTCCTAAAAATTCGAAAGAGGACAATTAACTTCATCAGGGTTAGGAAAGAAAACTTAGATTTCTTAATCAGGTCAAAATTTACAAAGGTTTTCAATTAAAAGCTTATATTTTTTGGAAAACAAATATAAAATTTCAAATACTCATAAATTCGCGAAAATAATTTTTTTCAACAACTCTTAAGTATGTCTTATTTCCTTTGAAAAACAACATATTCAAGAGGCGAGTGATTCTGTTATTTGAAGTTACCCTGCCTGTATAATTTGGAATGGATTCCATTTAAAAAAATTTCGGTTTCTTCACGACTCTTAAATTTTTAGAAATTTTCAATTTAAAAATCTAAGATAGGATGGAATTAACAACTGGATTAAGATTGCCTGATGAGGATAACGATACGTTACCAGAACGTTGCAAGCAAATATCCACAAGTAAATAACCACAAAAGTTTTATCTTTCTCGTTTCTAAAATTTTGTTGGAAACTTGCAAAAGCTGTAGAAAAAGAAATAAATAAACTGAAATTTTCTATTGGTCTTGTTCCTATTTGTACATGTAAACAATTTAAAGAAAAAGTTGTCATTTTAGTATTGATTTGCATCATATTCTGTATTTTAGTATGACTTTATTCGAAATCCTGTATATCCCAATGGGAGTTTTTATATACTCGGGTAATTACATCCTTGAGTTGTCGATGTAAATACATTTTTATATTCTTTCATAAAAGATGTATTGAAAAAAAAATAAAATAAAGAGAATATCACCATACTAAAAAAAACTTTAATTTAAAAATATTGAAATTTGACAGAATTGTTTCAACATTTCTTCATGGAAAGATTGTTTTTGAACTTTTTTGAGACATAACATTAACAAAGTTAGAGAAAAGTAAAGTGGGACTTTTTTATTAATTCCGTTCGTGAAAAGTCCTTCATTAACATGATGTATTTTGAAATAATTTGGCACTTTATTACAGACTCCAGCAGTAGGCAATAATGGATTAATGAAATTGGAATTGTACACATTTTCCATGAAAATGAAGTGGGACATTTCTATTACTTTTGTTTCAAAAAGCTGATTTGCCTCAGATCCAGAACTTTCGTAGGACTTCATTTGGAATCCCAATGGGATCCGACCCGACGCGACGGGGAATTTTTTCTACTCGCGGCTTGAAACAATTTTTATTTGATGTAGTTTGGAAAGCCAGACCGTGAATCTGAAACTTTTGCAAGCGGAAAGTCAATCAGTTTTAGCTTAGCCCAAGATCGCATCGATGAAGACTTTGGGGTGGGAAAAGCTGGTCTTCTACCCTAATTGACCAATTTTCGCTGCTCAACATCCAATTTATTTCTGGAAGTCTGCCGGCAGGCGAGAGGGGGAGGAGGATCAGAGACCTCTTCCCAGTGAATAATCCGATTATGAAGTCGATAGCCCGTATTAGGCTGCTAATTAAAACGACTTGGCATATACTTAGTTAATCTCGAGTCGCGAACCTCGCAAATCTGCAATGGTTCGATCGACAAAGACGAGAGTATCCTAATGGACTAATTATACCTAATCATTCCACCCTGCTCATCTCTGCTTACTCAAATCACAACTCTCGGAATCTTCATGCTGCAGCTTACAGAGGTTTCCAATTATGCTATCCTAATTATTATTTGTATCATATAAGTCGATTATTAGATTATAGGAGGTCTGTCCGGAAAGTAACCAACCTTGTACTTCAGCTATGTGCTAAGTTGCAATATTGTCAAAAACAGGAGCCTGCTATTTACGGGGAGCCTCACAGAGTCTATGAGTCTATGAGTGATATTCAAATTAAAGATCGGTTTAGGGGATTCAAAAGTAGCCGTTCTTCAGTGGAAAGTAAGCCTCGCTCTTGCAAACCTTCAACGGCCAAAAATCCTCAAAATGTGAAACCAGGAAGGTTTTGTGTACTAAGAATATGCTCGAAAAGGTCAGACGGTAAACAAAGAGTATAGCAAGAAGTTCTGAAGCGATTACGTGACGCGGTGAGAAGAAAACGGTCTGATTGGTGGAATAGTGGCGACTGGGTCCTTCACGACGACAACGCACCTGTCCATTCATCGCAGCTTATTCAGCAATTTCTGGTGAAACACGGCCTTGCACACCTTCAGGAGCCCCTATACAGTCCTGGCCTGGTTCCTTGTGATTTCTGGTGCTTTTATAAACTGAAGTATCCTCTAAAAGGAAAACGATTTCCAGACTTAGAGGAAATAGAATAGAACGCGACGAAGCAGCCCTTGGCTATTCCGAAAGGTGACTTTAAGGAGTGTTTCCGAAAGTTGGAGGATCGCCGGAAGAAGGTTGTGGCTTCCAAAGAAGAATACTTTAAAGGGTATTTCATCGCCATTGACCAGAATTAACTGTTTTTTCCTGGTAGGCCAACAGGTCGGTTACATACTTTTTGGATAGAAACCCCGTAATTAATAATCTTCTTGTAATTCCTCTGCACAAACGAAATCAGAAGGTAGTTGTGTTCGTAAAGAAAGTATTACATTCAAAGAATGAAAAATCAAGGATCACAGCCATTTAGTATAATAGCTTAATTTTAGGTAAGGAAAGAGAATTAAAAGGGGTTTTTTATTGTTCTTAAGAAGAATGTACATCATATGGAATATGGGATATGAGTATCTCGTAAATATTGAACGAGAGTGCTATCTAACAGGAGCCCCTTTTGCTTATCAAGTTTTCTAGTCATTTTTGTGTTTAAAATTTTTTAGCTAGCTTTGAAAAATCTTTTGAAAAATTCAGCACTTTCTAGTAATAAAATGCATCAGAAAAAAATTAAGAAGCAATATTGAAAAATAAATAAAAAAGCAGAATTGAAAGATGCTGTGTTTGAATTTGTTTAAATGTATTTTTAACCAGTAGATATATTTTCATTCGTTATTCTCATCAATCTCATCAGTCTGAGTAAGCTGAAAAGTTATGATTTGAAAAATACAAAAATCTCTTTGATATTAAAATTTTGATCAATCTCAGACAAGAAAATATTATTGTATAAAAAAAAGGAATCAAACAAATTATTATTTACGGAAATAATAAAATTATGAAGATAAAAATTCGTGAAAATACGCAGTGTGCTAACATGTACAAGCAATCCAGATAACAATCAACTGAAAATTAATTATATTTTATTAGAAATTCCCAATATATATTATATTCAGTTTCAAACATTTTGTTTCTACAACCATTTTTCCCCATCTTTTCCATTTTCCCCCCCTTTTTTTTTTTGTTTTTTCAATTAAATTCAAAGTAAATTGATAGAACCTAATAACAAAATATTCAACTATTTTTGGTTGAAAGTTCATTCTTTTTCGTTAAAAATTCTTCTATAATATTTTTAGTTGAATTTTCATCTTTTTTAATTAGCAATTTTAATATTTGGTTGAAAATTCAATTATTTTGTTAAAACTTCAACAACTTTTTTGGAGAGTCATCCTATTTGGTTGAAAAATCAACTATTTGGTTGAAAATTAAATTTTCTGTTCACAACTCATGACTTCAAGTAAAAATTTGCAAAACAATTCATCTTTCTGGCTTGACAATTAAAAAATTTGGATGAAATTTTTTTCTTTCTTGACTGAAAAATCTTTTTGAGTTGAAAATTCAAATAATTTGTTAAAAATTCGTCTTTTTAGCTTGAAAATTCAATTTTTTTGTATAAATTTAATCTTTTTTGTTGTTGAAAATGCAACTGTTTAGTTCAAAATTATCTGTTTTGATAAAGAATGCGAATATTTTATTAAATTTTCTTGGGGAATTTAACTCTTTATAATTTAAAATTCAAATATTTTCTGTTTGAGATATCAACAATTACACTTTTTGTTGAAAATTCATCTTTTCTGATAGAAAATTTAAGTACTTGATTAAAAAGTGAATTATTTCGTTCAAGATAATTTTTTGTTGGTTGAAGATTCATAATTGTAGTTAAGAATTCATTTCTTTGTTAAAAAATGATGCAAATTTATATTTTTGGGTTCAATGTGAGAAAACTGTTTTGAAGAAAATAAGTCTTTTTCGCCGAAAACTGCAACAATTTGGTAAAAAATTTACCTATTTTTTTTATTCGTGGTTTTTGTTGTTGTTGGAAACTAACTTTTTTGTGGAAAATTTCCATTTTTAGGTGGAAAATTAAATTGTTTCGTAAAAAATTCGTCGTTTTTTGTTAAGTTGAACTGCTTGTGAATAAAAGTTGAAATATCTTTTTGTTAAAATATCAGCAATTACATTTATCGTTGAAAATTCATCTTTTTGGTTGAAAGCTCAACTCATTGGTTAAAAATTGAGCTACTGCACTAAAAATTCATTTTTTGGTTGAAAATTCATCATATTAGTTCGAAATTCATCTTTTTGGTAGGAAATTCCTCCCTTTTGGTAGAAAAGAATTTATTTGGGTTCAAAACTCATCTTTTTGGTATAAAATACAACTATTAGTTAAAAAGTTAATCAATTTTGCTGGAATTGCAATATTTTTATTCAAAATATTTGAAATTTGAAGCGTTTTCATTTTAGTTTATTATTATTACCTTTACTTTTTGATCTATTAGAATTTATTCCTCCATGAAGGCTGTTACCACTATGAATTTTTTTTTGATTTGGACTTCAGAATTGATTCATATTTCTGTGTTTGTTTCTCGATTGGATTGTTAGCGATTTCTTCGTTGTCAAAGATGTCCTTCAAATCTACAAAATGAGGAAATAAATCGTTAAGGAAATATTTGAAATAGGTATAGTCAAAAGGAAACTCGTTCAAAGCTTCTTGTTTTTTAATGGTTTGAATTCATGTTTATGATTCTTAAAAAATAAATTGAAATCTTGTAAGAAAGGGGGATAAGGAAAAATCAGGATAAAAAGTATCGAGTTTAGGTGTTTCAGAGAATTTTTTTAATTTAAGGGAAAAAAGGGGATTAGGTAAAAAAGGGGACGGACTGTGATCCCTGAAATATTCGAGGTAATAAATGTAACTTTTAATGCAAGAAGGTAGTGCTTTCTGCATACTGGAAACATAATTACAGCATGCTCTTTTATGAAAAACAAAGGGAAGATAATAAAAGCTATTCACATTGTTAGCGAAGCGAACAAATGAGAAAGGCGCAGATGTACTTTGCTGAATAGGGATAAAGGAATCTGATTTTGTTATGTATTTTATAAGACAATGGGAGGCAGAAGCATTAATGTTAGGCGCTTTCTGTCAAACAGAAGTCTAGTTTCAAATTTAATTACGCGCGTCGCTTAATTTCCGCAACAAAAAGTTTGGTCACCGAGCACAAAAAACCCTTCAGCTTGTTCGCTAAGTATGTTGAAATTTCGATTTTGCTGAACAGTTTTCTCTCGAACTGGCACACCGTATCATCAAATGACAATTCTGCAATCACAAATTCATCTTGTGTTTGTGCTGAAAATTATAATAAACATAATCAGAGTCCAAAAAATCAAACTTCAGGGGCATTTATAATAACGAGGACTATTTAGATTCAGTTAAAAACTGCAATCAAATGATTCGATTAGCAGGTAATTATTCACTAATAACAATATTGGCAGGCCTCGTACTAATTAGAGAAATTCAAAATAGTGTAAATAGTAGCATAGATGTTGAAAAATAGTACGATCTTTTATAATACCCTGAAAGATTTGGAAGCTGTTAAAAACCTCGAAGAAGCACTGAAATCTGTTGAGATCCTCTGAGATGATTCGAAAACCCGTAAATCTTTTGAAATCCAGTGAAATTCTTTGAATCACTTCGAAAGTGTAGAAATCCCTTGAAATCTTATAATTTCTTTTGAAATTTTATGAATGCCTTAAATTTGTTGAAATCTCTGGAATCCATAGAAATCCTTAGAAATCCCTTGAAAATTCATTTCATTTATTCCCTAAATCTTTTTCGAAATCCACTGGAATCTCTCGTTATCTTTTGAATATCAATTATATCCTATAAAACTTT
The DNA here is from genome assembly GCA_932195095.1 of Andricus curvator. Classification (NCBI taxonomy): domain Eukaryota; kingdom Metazoa; phylum Arthropoda; class Insecta; order Hymenoptera; family Cynipidae; genus Andricus; species Andricus curvator. The sequence continues at coordinate 259,907 of CAKNYM010049502.1, forward strand.
CTAACTCCTTGTGAAAATTTCTGAAATACTACGGAATAGTTTGAAAATTCTTAGAAACTGAAAAAAAAATCCTGTGAAATCCTTGAAATCTTTTCAAATACCCTCCTAAAAATGCAGTGTAATCTCTTGAAATCTTTACAATATCATTGATATTCTGGACACCTTTTCACAATGTTTAGAAATGTTGTAAAAATCACTTTTGACCTCCTTGCTTTCAAAGCAAAAAAAATTTAGTTTCAAGGCCTCAAAAATCAAACTGTTCTGCAATTACGAATTTAAAACTATAATTATAAATTGAAATTATAGAAATTTAAAAGATAATGAATAAGATTGATAATTATCATATCATGCACTATCAAGTGACATTCAAAGTAATTGGATAGGGGAAACCTCCTTACAGTGGATAATGCAACCTACAGTCGATAATCTTTAATTCAAAATACTAATGTATGTAAAATAATTAATCAAATGTAATCAATAGTCACCCCAATATGAGTGCTAATAACTTAAAATTAAAATTAATTAGTTTTTTATTTGTGCTCTTAATTAATGATATTCCACTGTAGGGAGGTTTCCCCTAGATTATTTCACTACAAAATATGATTTCTATCCAAAATAAATCACTGTCATCACCACTGTTTGAAATTGCAGAATTTTAAATATAGTGAAACTTTAAAATTGAATTGTTCTAAAAACGTTGAAAATTATATGCTTTCTAAGTGGAACCTTTCAGAATTATACAATTAAACTTGAAGCTTTAAAAATTAAACAATTTCAAACCTCGTTTAAAAAAGAAAACATTCTTAAATTAGGATCATGAAACTTAGTCGTCAAAAATGATTAATTTTCGAATCGTTTATCATGATTTTCAAAATTCAGTCATTTTGGTCTAAAGTGCAAAATTAATAATTTCAAATCAAGGGTAAAAACTTCATTTTGATTAGGGTTTCTGATAAAAGACATAATTTTACATTTATGAATGTTAAATTCCAATTTATTGACGTTACACTATTTTGAAAATTTATCTAGATTTTCTTGTTGCTTCTGACACCAGTTTAGATCAACTATTGGTAAAGAGAGCTTCACATCATCAGCATGAAGCACTTGAAAAACAGGGGGTTCTGTCAAGACCAATTTTTAGTTCCTAAGGAGCTGCAACGAAATGGAAACCTTTTTTCTGAAAAGGAACCCAAAATCATGATTTTTTTTTTTAAAGAATCCAATTGGACTTCCAATGGGACCCAATTTTAATAGAAACTTTTTCCGAAGAACCTTTTTTTTTCTTTGCCTACTTCGACATTTTATCTAGTTAATACCACAAATTTTAAGTTAGAGTACACGTGTAATAGAACTCTGTTGTACATCATTTATTGAAAAGAATTAAAGTAAGAAATATAATGGCAATTAGAATAGATGTAATGGCTTGATAAATGTCGTTGGCAGGTTATGTAGCAAACTTGTGAACATAAAGGTGTATTCATATGCAAGAAACTTTACGCTTTATGTCATCGGTCGACAAATTCTGTAAATTCTCCACTTACCAATCCGACTTCGAAAGCGGTTGGTTTGTGAATGTGCCTTCATGTTGTTCTATTCAAGTGTTCTCCAAAGAAACACTTCTGGGTCTCCACAGGTTTTCATTCAAGTTCAAGTTCTGAAAGATATCAACTTTTATTCAAGCCGCAACTTTAGTGACCCTCCAGTTTTTTCTGTGAAATAATGGAAACAGTTTAAGATCATGTCCCAGTCATTAACAGATACAACAAAAATCAGCGGGCCTGGATATGAACCTTGCGGTACTGCAGATGGTAGTGTGAAAGGTTGAGAGTTATAGCTACCATATACCACTGAAGTTTCCTTATCAGATAAGTACGTATGTACTAAACGTGTCACATTTGTATCTAGATCTGATGCACCTAATGTTTGATCATGATCAACTTTATCAAATGCCTTCGTGATATCCATATATACATATAACATCAACCTAGTTATATTCGATTAGTTGCGACCTAACAAGTTGAGTCAAACATTTTGTCTTTGTCATTGTGGATCTATGTGGAACAAATGCTGCTGCGAAGATACTTCTTTATACCATTGATGTACTACAGGATATTGATATAGGTCTGTAGTTATTCATTTCCGAATTGTCGCCTTTTTTCAGACAGGGCAGTTTCGATCGCTTTTCCACATTTTTGGAAAATAGCAATTTTGTAGAGATAGGTTCAATAAACTTTACAGTGGCGAGACACAGAGGTTTCCTTATTTGGGATCTTGTTTTTAGCATATATGATATATTTGTTATCTGTGGAACGGAACTAGATATTTGAATGGAAGATGTTTTATTTTACTGTGCGAATAAAGACTCGTTCAAGTCCATTGGCTTGTCATCCCCATCGGCTGGCAACAGAGTAGTGGGATTATAAACTTTTCAAAAAAACCTAGCAGAAGCACTAACCATATCCATGGGTTCTGTAGCTTCATCCCCCTTATATCTCATTGTGCCCGGAATTCTAGATGCATCTTTCAAGATATTTATGTAAGACCAAAATAAAGAAGGTATGATCCTGATTTTCTCCTCAGTGTTTTTATCATACAACTTGCAAGAGGTTTAAATTCTCATCTTAATTTGTTATTTAAGCTTTACAATTTAAATAATATAAGGAGGATCTAGTGAGTCTGAGTCCTGTATTTTAATGCTCGATGAATCTGATTCTAGTTCACAAATTAAATTCTTTGAAAAGGCCATTTATAATAGGTAAACATGCCATCCTTCCTTTCTTAATCCATGGTGTCGAGATGATCCCCTCGTTTGATGAGGCTCTGAGGTACGCTCAAGTTGTTCGATAGTTTCAAGCGTGTAATACTGTTTCCGCTTTAATGGTAAGCAAACTGGAAGGAGAAAGAGAAGCCATTTGCCATCTTTGAAAGGCTACCGTGTGCTTTCAAATCTCAGCCTGGATTAGTTTGCTTCTTGATCCTCATATTCAGTTTCACCCGATCCTCATTACCACACACTCGAAATTCAACTAATGGTTTACTGAAATTTAATAACCTGATAAATCTGTGAAGAGAATTTAATGAATCGGGTTGGCCGTAAAATTTCATTTTAAAAATTCCCTGACTCTTTCCTGCACAGAAAAAAATTCTCATTCTGAACAAAGACACGGCGTTGGAATGTACTGCAACAAAATTGAACCATAATTGGTTCATATTAAATAATACGTATATTGGAAGCAATTCAATTATTGTATAGTTTTGATATTGATCAAGAGAGCAAACGTGACTAAAGTTAAAAATGAATTTATACGAAAAGGACTAGATGCAAAATTAAAATGCTTTTTTCTGTGTGACCATTAATATTTAGAAACCAAAATTCTAATCTTGTTACATTTTCAATATTAAAGTTTTTATAAATGGAATGAAACCATTTTTGATTTTAAATAAACTTGTAATTTATTATTCTCAGGGCTACAACAGCCTAATTCACTTGGGAAGAGTGAAACAGTGACTAATGTGGCATTAACGCACTAATGTACATTAATAATGTGACTAATGTTCTTTGAATTAAAATGAATACGATTAAATTTATAAGAATTTTAAGTGAATTCTACCCAATTAAGGATAAATTTATAAGACTTCAAATGAACTGAAAAAATTTCATCAAATCAAAAAATGCAATTGATTCAAGTAAAACTGGACTGAGTTTAGAGGAATTTTAAGGAAATAACAAGATTTCAATTAATTTCTTAAAAATTCAGAGCGAATTTAACAAAAATTAAGCGAAATTCAAACAGTTGAAAAATATGAAAAAATGTATTAAATTCAGAAAGTTGGAGGTGAGTTTAGATAAATGTAAGGGAATTAAAATAAATCTTATGAATTAATTAATGGAAAGATAAATTTTAGATTCAAATTATTTATCTACTTACTTGGGGATGAATTAAACAAAAACTACAAGAATGATGAAAACAAAATCCTTTTCATTCACAGAAATTGAGGAACTTTAGACAAATTTGAGTAAATTAAAAAAATTCCAGAGAATTCGAAAAAATTCAAAGGAATATAAAAGAATTCAGGGTAAATTGATAAGAATTTGGGGTAATTTCCAAATGAAATTTAATAAATTATAAAACTTATTTGAAAAATCTCTTCAAATCTTCGAAACCCTACAAAATTCCTCATTTTTTATGAATAAATCCTTTAAAATCCATTAAAATATTATAAATTTCCAACAAATTCAATCAAATCGGATAATATTTCCTGAAATTCTGGAAAATCCATTAACATACCCTGAAATCTTTTAAAAGCGCTTAGAATCATTGAAACCTCAAAAATCTGATAAAAGCTCTTCGAATCTTTCCAAATATATTAAAGCCTCATCGGTTCCGTAAAATCGTTCCATATCTTCGGACAGTATAGGAAATTCTTCTTAACCAGGAAGGTATTTTTTTAGAGCCCTTTAAATTATTAAAAGCCTCGAAAATCCCTTAAAATTGTTAAAATCTGTTGAAAATGCCTTGGAATCTTCTGAAACACGTTAAAATATTTCAAAATCTTTAAAATCTCATTAAATTACTGAAATCAATTTGAAAATCATGGAAAACTTCTAAAATACCTGCCAATATTTTGAAACCTTTGACGTTCTTCAAAATCCTTTCCAACTTTTTAGAGCTTTTGAAAATTTTTTTAAATTTTCAATAGTACCCTTTAATCTTTCAATTCCTTTGGAATCACTTTAGAGTATTGAAATATATCAAAAATATTCTAATATATTTCACATCCTATGAAGTGTTTTGGAATCCCGTGAAAATTTGTAGACCTTTTGAAAATTCGTTAGAATTTTTGTAATTACCCTAAAATCTCCAAAAAAAGTTTTAATTCTTCGAAATCTTTGTAAATATCTTGCAATATTTGAAAATCTTTGAACTCTCACAGAAAGCTTCAGTTCATGTGAATAAATTCTTTTAAATCAATAAAAAGATTAGGAAAATCCATGAAATTGCATAAAAACTGATAATATATATTTCTTTAAATTCTGGAAAAGTTACTAAAATAACTTGAAAGCTTTTACAATCTCTTATAATAATTAAAATCTTTAGAAATATTATAAAATGCTTTAGAAATATTTCAAACAACCTAAAAACTTGCAGAGGTTAATTGATTTAATTAAATTAATTTAAGTCTTTAAATTCTTTACAATCCTTCAAATTATTGAAATGTATAGAAAATTAATTGCAATCTTTCAAAATACCCTGAAATATTTGAAATCTTTCAAAATCTTTTGAACGTCCTTGACATTTTTTGAAGCTCTTGAAAATCCCTTGTAATTTTTAAAAATTCCCTGAAATCTTTACAATTCTTTAGAATCCTTCAAATTTATTGCAATCTTTAAAAATACCCTCAAATATTTAAAATTTATTGAAATCTTTTCAAACTCCTTGAAACTTTTCAAGACGTTGAAATTTCCTTGGAATTTTTTAAAATACCCTAAAATTGTTAACAACCTTTAGAATCCATTAAATGAATAAAATGTATAGAAAATTACATGCAATATTTGTAAATACCCTAAAATATTTTAAATCCTTTAAAATATTATTAGATTCCTTAAAAACCTTTAAATTATTGAAATATATTGCAAATGTCTTGGAACTTTTAAAAATACCATCAAAAATTTAAAATTCTTTGTAACATTTGAAATCCATTCAAAATTTTCACGTCTTCTGCAACTATTGAAAGCTCTTAATAAATCCTTGTAATTTTGAAAATACCCTAAAATCTTCAAAATCATTCGAAAATCCTTCAAATTATTGAAATTTAAAAATAAAATGTCTTAAAATCCTTTAGAATACTCTAATATATTTCAAAAGAATTCCAGAAAGTTCAAAAGCAGGTGTAGACCTGCATTCAGTAGCGTTCAACCCATGGATTCATTTATTAAAAGAAAAGTAACTAAAGTGATCTTTTAATTTTCAAAAGCGATTATAGTGATTTTACCTTTAAAAAGTGACTAACATGTGATTTGAGAAAAAAAAAGAACTGAAAGTAACTGTGTGGAAGGACTGCTTGTTAGAAAAATTCCCTGACTTTTGTCATTTTTCAAAATCCCTGACTTCTCCCGGATTTCCAGGTTTTGCTTGACCTGCGCCCATCCTGCGAATACAAACTATGATATTTATTTTGTCAAAGAAAAAATTTTTTCAGGTCATTTGAGAAGGAAAGTGTTATTTGGAAAAGATGACACGTTAATAATAGGCTGATGATAAACGATGAGATGCGAGCATTGTGCAGATAAGATGGGGTCTAAGGGACAACAAGATTAGTCGCTAATGCGTTTAGGACGGCCTGCATTAGTTCTCCTCTTAAGAGACGGGGGATGAGATCAGAGAACGCGTTATACCGGTAGTGATTAGTATTACGGGGTGGGGTGGCTGACCCTCCTAAGTTCCTTTTAACACAACAATCTCTACGAACCCACTAAACTCTGGCTCAATAATTCGGTTTCCTCTAAGCTCCTTGTAAATTTGATATCTGTGAAGCTCTCTATGAATCCCAATAGCCTACTTAATAAATCCTCAGGGTGGCCAAAAAAAATTTATTTTTAAAATTCCCTGATTTTTCTCTGACTAATTGTTTATTTTCTCTGATTATTATTATTTAAGGACCGAAATTATACTTAAGTAACATTTTCAATTAAGAATCTTTTATAAATGGAATAAAACAAGTTTGCATTAATAAATTTGTAATTTATTATTTTCAGGGCTGCTGCATCTACTTGAAAAATTGAAAAAGTGACCTACTTAAAAAGAAAAAGTCACCCAAAGTAATATTTCCAACCCCAATAGAGACTGAAAGTGACTAATGTGCACTAATAATCTGATTAATGTTTTTTTGAATTGAAGATAATTCCAATAATAAGGCTTCAAAACAATTCAAGTTAAATTGAAATGAATTGAAATTTAAGAATTTTAAATTAGATTATAATCAAATTCAAAATCTCACTTAACGTCCAATACTCAAGTTAGTGTATAGAATTCCTGAAAGTTAAACAAGAATCTAACGATCAAATTTGGACAAGCACCACAAAATGCTCCTATTGCAATTCTTAAAACCAAACAAAAAAAAATGGTTCCTGTAGAAAAAAATAAAAAGAGGGAAGAAAAATAAGAAAGCAACCAAACAAATCGCCTTCCTTCTCTTTTTCATTTCTATTATTATCAAATCACAATATGGAAGCATTCACAATATTTACCAACGTTTCGGTGCTCATCAAGGTAAGAAAAATTAGAGCAGGTAGGAACAGCGACGAAACAACGACGCTATCTCCTCGATACCTGAGATCTAAGTGTGGATCAAAAGGCAAATCCGTTATAAACAAACAAGAAATAAAAGAAAGTCAAGACTCATGAAAACCTATTGCTAAATGTAATTATTCATACTAGAATAACTTTTGTTTAATTTATCCAAATCAGTTTTCAAATTAATAGACAATTTATTTTGTTTTTTAATGTAAAGCATTTCCATGAATTCTCTCTTTCTCTCATTACTTTCATTATGTAAAATTTCAACATTATCCTAGTCAAACTCATGGTCAACGTAAACAAACCCTTTCGTATGTCTAGCAAGAACACTCTTATAACATCCTCCAAAACGAAGATCACTTTTGTGTTCCTCCATCCTAGTATTAAGAAGTCTGCCAGTCTGTCCCACGTAAGTCATCTTACAGATCTTGCAAGTGATCTTGTAAACAACACCACCTTTTTCAAATTTATCTAAAGGATCTTTACAAAAAGTTGTTATTGAATCCATTTAGAATGGTATACGGAAAATGGTATGAATATTAAAGTTGTTCAACATAAATTCAATAGTTTTCAAAAGACCAAAAAAAGGGAGAACAAAAGTATTAAAAGAACTATATTTTCTCAATTCCTTCTGATTATCTGTAGATAAAATGTTACTTTGTTTGTTCTTGATTAGTTGAATTCTAATTCTGATATGTTGCTCAATTAACTTTTGTGGGTAATGATTAAGAACCTAACAATATTCAAATTCTCTCTGTGAAATGAAATGTGGGACGAACCTAGAGCTCTGTCAACTAAGTTTTTGATTACTGCAATTTTGTTTTGAAAAGGATGAGCCGAAAAGAAATTAAAAATTCTACCTGAATATGTACTTTTCCTATACGAATTGGTCATAATATTACCATCCTGACCTTTAATTACTTCTATGTCGAAAAAACTGATTTTATGATTTTTCTCTATTTCACGGGTAAATTGAAGTTTTGGATGAAAACTGTTAAAAGCATCAATAACTGCCACCAACTTTGCTAGAGGAACACATAATAAGGTGTCATCAACATACCGAAAGTAAAAGGGCAAAAAAAAATTTAGCTTCTCGAAAGCAATGACCTCCAATTCTTCCATAACTATTTCTGTTAAGATCGGAGAAATGACTGAACCTATGGGAGTACTAAACTTTCGCATATAAAAAGATCCATTTAATTTAAAATAAGTTGAGTTCATGATGAAAACTATCCCTTTAATAAAATCTTTTTGACTTAATCGTGTTTTCATATTGTCCAATCTATTCAAAATTGCCTGTTTAACCAATTCAAGGGGTATATTTGGAAACATTGCAACAACATCCAAAGAAATCATTACGTGGTCATCAGGAACAGTTTTTTGAATAACAATTTTTTGGAATTCCCAGCTATTTTTAATATTTTATTTAGAAGTTGTAATGAATTCTTTAAGTATCAAATTAAATTTTTGTTCTAGAAATTTCGTGCGAGTTTAATAGTTGCAATAACAATTCTCAAAGGATCGCCATCTTTATGAATCTTTCACAAACCATAACATCCTGCAAGAATTGTGTCTTCGGTATTTATATCAGTTCATCTTATATCTTTTCCTAAAAGTCCTTTTTTGCTCCAATTGTCTAGAATCTTGACAGTGTCTCTTCTTAATTGTTTTAACGGAATTTCATTCAATAAATCAAAATGATCACGATTGGAAAGTAAATCCTCCATATCCCTTATATAATCCAATTTCTTCATACAAACTGTAATATTGCCTTTATCAGCATTCATGCGAATTATATCAGGGTTGTTTTTTAGGAAACCTTTCGTTATCTTGAAACCTTTAGAAATTTTGCGATGAATACTACTAATGTGCCATCAATTCTTATCAACAAAGCTCTTTCCCAAGTGTAAAACCTTGTTTCAAAAATCTTGTTGATCTTTTCAACGATCTTGTTGATTGCAATTTTGTGTATACTTGATTCAACATCTTTGACTATTTCCATCATTTGTTTCGATTTACTTTTTATCACATGGTTACTAAAACCTTTACCTAATCTAAGAATAAATTTGTAACTGAATCAGGAATTTGAATATTTGCCGAATTTACGAACCAAGGATCCTTATCTTCTTCTTGAAAAATCTTATGTGAATTTAGATTTTGCTCTTGAACATTAGTTTGTTGATCAATGTAGATAGAAAGTTTGTTCTCATGTTTTTTATTATTGTTTAAAAATCTTCGATTAACGAAAATCTGATGTTTTAAAAGATCAATGATTTTATCTTGTTGTAAACATACTTCTAATTAACTTCTGATTCTGAAAATTTTTAATTTTTAAAAATGAACATGATTTGAAACATCCTTGATCAGTGAATTCAGCATTGAGAGTTTGACATTCTTTAAATTATGTTCAAATTGTCTATTGCAAAAATTACTGTGAGAAGCAAAATCTTGTTTGCTATGATTTTTTATTGAATTTGTTACTATATTTGTTATTTGTTTTATTTTCAGAAATTCTATACATTCATATGAATTGATAAAAAATCCAAACTTCTATTAATTTAAGTAAAATTGGAGTAAATTTAGAGGAATTCGAGGAAAATGAGAAGAATTCGATAAAAATGCATAGAAAATCAAGTGAATTGAAAGAAACTCAAAAATATAAAGAATCATTGCATTCAGTAAGTTTGAAATGAGATTAGACAAATTTAAGGTAATTCAAAAAGATTTGATGAAAGACTTGAGAATTCAAGGTGAGTGTAAAAGATTTCAAGATCAATTGAACAAAAACTAAACAAAAATTCATTGAATTGAGTAGAATTTATTGAATTTAGAAGAATTGAAGTGAACTGACGAAATTCCAGAGAATTACAAAGAATTTCAAAGAATTGGAAAGAATTTAGGATAAATTTAAAAGAATGCAATTATTGCAAACGAAATAGAATGAAAATTTTATACAAAATTTTCAATTCATTAAAATATTCTAAAATCCTGTGAAATTCTACGAAATTTGAGGGTTTTCCCTGAAATTTTGGAAACTTGATTAAATCACCTTGAGAGCTATCGCAATCTCATAAAATCTTCGAAATCCTCGAAAATCTTATAAAATTCCTTGAAATTTTGTTGCAGTGTCTTAAGTTCTGGTAAAATTGTTCCATATTTTCTGAAATTCCAAGAAAGTCTTTACAAACGCATACAATTTTTTGCGAATCACTTAAAATAATTAAAATCCCTGGAAAAACCACGAATCTTTTGCGGCCTCTCGAAAGTGACTATAAATCAAATTAAAATACTATAAAATAATTTGAATGCTATGATATACCTTCATACTATTGAAATTAACTATATAATTCTTAGAATCTTTTAAAAATTCCTAAAATAATGCAGGTCCTTTGAAATATTTTTAAATTCCTTGAAGCTCTTGGAAATTCCTTAGAATAAGTTAAAATATCCTACAATATTTCAAACCTTTTGAAATGATTCAAAATCTCTCTAAACTTTTCAAAGCTCTTGAAAATTCGTTGGAATCTTTTTTAATACCATCAAATATTTTAAATCCTTCGAAATACCATAATATATTTCAAATCCTTTGATATTCCTACGAGCTATTAGAATAAACTAAAAATTTCCTGGAATCTTTTAAAGTGCCGCATGTATACCATTAAGCCATTTCCCTTTCAGGGTAGGCGTTATAAATAACTACAAGTTTGGGCTCACCACACCCATAATATTCCAACAGCACACAGTATTCTCGAATGGTCACCCATCCAAGTACTAACCGCGCCCAATGCTGCTTGACTTCAGTGATCTGACGAGAACTGGTTTTTTCAGCGTGGCATGGCCGTTGGCCATAAGATATTCAAAATAGTTTGAAATCTTTTAAAATTTCTTTAATTTTTTGAAATTGCCTTCGAATTTTTTGAAATACCCTACAATATTTGAAACACTTTGAAATGACTTCAAATGATTGAAATCTGTTAAAAATACATTACGATATTTCAAATCCTCTAAAATATTTTGAAATTTTCTAAAGCTCCTGAGAATTTGAAGGAATTGAAAAAATACCGTGCAGGCCTTCAAATTTCCTGAAATTCCTTTAAATTATTTAAATCATTTCAACATTTTTGGAATGTTTTACAAGATAATAAAATCTTTAAAATGCTTTAAAATCTTTACTAATCACTTAAAATATTCGGAAATCTTTGAAATCTTTGTGTATAAATTCTTTGAAATGCATTTAAATATTATAAAATTCCGCGAAATTACATCAAATCTGATGCTATTTTCTAAAGTACAGGAAAATTGATTGAAATACTTGGAGACCTCTTAAAATTTCTTAAAATCATTGAAATCTTGTGAAATGCCTTGGAATCTTTTTGAAAATCGGTTTAAAATTCTAAAATCTTTCCATGGCTTTTGAAATTCTAAGAAATTCTTTAAAAACACATGAAAATTCTTGTGAATTCCTAAAATCATTCAAATCCTTGGAAATTCCTTCAAAATATTTAAATCTTCTAAAAATGCCTTAGAATGTTTCAAAAATACCCTTAAATAATTGAAGTCCTTTGAAATCTTTTGAAATACCTTGAAACTTTATAAAGCTCTTTCAAATTCCTTCGAAGTTTGAAAAATACTCTAAAATCCTTAAAAGCCTTTGGAACACCTTCAAATTATTTAAATCTTTTAAAAATTCCTTGTGAACATTTAAGATACCCAAAAATATTTTAAATGTTTTGTAATCTTTGTAAATCCTTTGATACTTTCTGAAGCTGTTGAGAATTTCTTGGAAGTTTTGAAACATACCGTTTAAAATATCATAAAATTATTAAAACCTATTAAAAATTCTTCGAAATCTTTCAAAATACCCTTCAATATTGCAAATATTTTGAAATTTTTAAAAATAAGCTGAAATTATAAGAATCCTTTTGAAATCCATTCAAATTACGGAAATCTTTGAAGAATTTTTTTAAATACCCTAAAAGATTGAAAAATAATTCAAGAAAATTCGGAAATATGTATAGACCAGAATTCTACAGTGGTTCCCCACGGGTTAATTTGTTGAAAAAAAGTGACTAAAGAGATCCTTTTATCTTCAAAAGCGATTCTAGGAACTTTATGTGAAAAACGTGAATTATATGGGATTTGAGCAAAAAATTGACTGAAAGTGACTGTGGCAGCCCAGATTATTCTTGACAGTTACTACTGACTTTTACCATTTGTTTGTTCAAAATCCCTTCATTTTCCTGACCAACATAATTGCCTGACTGTTCTCTGAGTGCCAGGTTTTCTCTGACCTGCGGCCACCCCGTTCCTACTCTCTAAAACATATCCTTATCCCTTATTTAATCCATTTCCAGAATTATGACACCATCAGATTCTCTTTCTCATTTTGTAATCCGCATTTTAATTATCCATGTTAAATGAAACGAAGGTAGTTTGTAAAATTAAAAGCAAAGCTCTTTACCTCTAAGAATGTGTTATACAAAATGGGTTAATTCAGGGATGAAAATTTTATCCCTGGCATCCGCATAGTGGCAGGATTCTCATTTTCTCCGCTACTTTCACGTTTATGAGATTGTTAGAGCGGTTGTTCTGCATGCGCATCGAAACAACTTAATTATATATGTGGACAGCGTCGTCCAGATACTGTGAAGGAAGGCAGCTTCATCAGATGTAATGAAATTTCGCCGTTAACTTTATTTCCCGAACCCACTAGACTCTTTTGTAAGAATAATTAGCTTTTGCCTTCGCGCTCAAATGGATTTTAGTTCCCGGGAAGGAACAGCATAGTCGCGTTTGACGTTTACAAATAAAACGGGTAAACTGCCACGGACGGTCACCCGGTCCAAAACGAGATTTCACAAACCGTCTGGCTCGACCGGTGGCATTTTGTCACACATTCACTGCAAACCTTTATGTACCGAGCTTTCACGAATATCCTCTCATTAGCCGACGCACAATGTTCCCTCTGAAATTTATTTTTGACGACGCTTCGTTACTCCCTTCAATGCCTCGATGAAGGCAATTTCCTCTGCCGTTGTTTTCGGCGACGTCGCACATGCCGCTGTTTGATAGGTTCCTTTATCGCGATCTTGCTTTCACGAACAGTCGACTGGAAACAACTTTTTGTTTTTCAACCGAAAAGAAGCACAATCGTTAATAATGTTTAAATTGATTTAGGGGAATGAAGAAGCTGAAAGTCAATTAAATTTTTTTGTTATTTGTGCTTTTGTAAAGAACCATGGTTGTTTCATTTCTACGTTTAAACTAAGGGAGGTGGTTTCACGTTGCGATACCACTGATGCTTATAACTCTGAACCAAAAACATTACCAGGCTTCACAGAGAAAAATGCTCTCAAAACAGGGGAAGTAGGGTGATTTTTCACGAAAATGGGGGAATAATAGGGAAATACATTCTTTTAAATTAAATCAATGCATAAGGCACCATACTCAACTCAATAAAAATATCTGACATTCATCAAAATAGTTGAAGATTCTGCCAATAGAGATGACGTTTCAAGTATTTAGGCTAAAAAGTGGAATGCTTTAGAGCAGTTGCATTTGAAACCAAATGGTTGAACTTTTTAACAATAGGAACGAATTTTCAACAGAATAGTTGAATTTTCAACCAAATAGTTCATTTCCCAATTCAATGGTCAAATTTACAAACAAAAATAGTTAGATTTTCAACCAAATTATTGAATATTCATCTAAAAAAAACAAATATTTCAGGACACAGATGAATTTTTGACAAAGAAATATAAATTTTCAACTAAGAACTTTTCTACCAAAAAAGATGAATTTTCAAGAAAACAGTTACATTTTTTACCAAGAAAGATGGCGTCTCAACAAAATAGTAGAATTTTCAACAAAATCATGAAATTTTTAACAAAATAGATGATATTTTTCATACAAGAGAGAACAAAAATCAAACAAATTGTAGAGTTTTCAAGAAAAAAAGCGAATTCTCAATTAAACAGTTCAATTTTCTACAGAATAATAGATTTTTAAAGCCAAAATGACGACTTTACAAAAAAAAACTTCAATTTTTAACCCAAAAAGACGAATTTTTTATAAAACTGTTGAGTTTTCAATCCGAAAATATAAATGTATGGTTAAAAAGTTAATTTTTCACCAAATAGTTTAATTTTCTACCGAAACAATAGAATTCTCAACACGTAAAGACGAATTTTTAACAAAATAGTTCAATGCTCTACTAAAGTAATCGATTTTTCTACGCAAAATAATTAACTTCAACGAAAAAGTTTAATTTTCAACCCGAAAAAGACGAATTTTTTACGAATTTTTTTACGAATTTACGAAAAAAAAAAAAATTTGCGAATTTTTTAGTTGAGTGGTCAATACGAAAATGTAAATTTTCAGCTGGAAAGTTTCAACACAAAAGTTCATTTTCAACCAAATAGCTATAATTTTAACTAAAAACTATCAATAAAAAAAAACATATTTTTCCGGGAGAATAATTAAATTTTAAATCGAAGAAGATTAATTTTCTATAAAAAAAAAACGAATTCACAAGAAAATACATTAATTCTCAACCTGGAAGTTGAATGTTTAACTAGAAATGATCAAATTAAAAAAAATTAATTACTTAAATTTTTATTTAAAAAATTAACTCTCACACACAAAAAAAAACGTATTTTCATTAAAATAGTTTCATCTTTAACAAATAAAATTATTGTTTAACAAAGTAGTTCAAATTTCAATTGAGCAGTTGGATTTTCAACCAAAGGAGTTGAATTCCTAATGAAAAATTTAATAGTTGAATTTCCAAATAAAAACTATCAATTTTAAGCTAAAAATGGAATAGTTACATTTTTATAAAAAGAAATAATTTTCAACAAAGAAACAAAAAATTTCAACAAGAAAGTTAAATTATCAAACAATAAAATTAATTTGTAACGAAGTGGTTCAATTATCAACCAAGTAGTTCAATTTTTAACATTCAATTTTCAACCAACTAGTAGAATTTTTAACCTAGAGAGATGAATTCGTAACTAAAAGTATAATAGTGGACTTTTGATATAAGAAGAATTAACTTTCAAACAAACAACATGAAGTTCGAATAAAAAAGTATAACTTTTCCACTAAACGATGAATTTTTATTTGTGAGTATTTTTCATGCTGGGATTTCGGTGCGTAACATTACTTACAAGAAAGCATATTTCAGATAGACCTTAAATGAACAGAAGGACAAATTTTCTATCTAAAACGATGAATTAACAACAAAACAGTTTCATTTGTTACCAAAAAAGGTGACATCTTAACAAAATAGTGGACTTTTCAATAAAATCACCAAATTTTCAACAAAATAGTTGATATTTCAACCGAAACACCTTTTTATTTTAAATAAAAAGCACAGAAATCAACGGAAAAAAACGAATTTTCCACAAAAGAGTTAAATTTTTAACTAAGAACGATTTTTTATACAAGAGAGAAAAAAAATTAAACCGAATTGTAGAATTTTCAAACCAAAGAACGAATTTTCAATTAAACAGTTGAATTTTCTACACAATAATAAAATCCTTAACCCTTATATACGAATTTGTAACAAAATAGTTGAATTTTTCTATAATTTTTTCACAAATAAGTTGAGTTTTCTATCCCAAAATGTAAATTTTCGGCTGAAAAATTAATTGTTCAAACAAATAGTTGAATTGTCTACTGAAATAATAAAATTCTTAACCCATACAGATGAATTTCAACTAAACAGTTGAATTTTAAGACTAGAAAGATGAATATTTTACAAAGTAACTGCATTTTTGAGCAGCAAATATGAATTTTCAAAAAAAAAACTTTATTTTCAACGAAATAGGTATAATTTCAACTAAAACTATCAATAAAAAAAATCCAGAAAATGGTTAAATTTTCAACCAAATAAATGAATCTTCAACTAAGGAAATGAATTCTGAACAAAGGAGTTCAACTTTCAATCAAAGAGTTGAATTTTCAATTTGAGAAGATTAGTTTTTTATTTGTTAAAAACAAATGTACAAGAAAATACATCAATTTTCAACCTAATAGTCGAATTTTTAACTAGAAATTATCAATTTTCAAACTAAAATGGATTAGTTAAATTTTCATTTTTAAAAATTAACTTACACAAAAAAGCGTATTTTTATGAGACTAGTTCAATCTTTAAGGAATAAAATTAATGTTTATAAAATAGTTCAAATTTTAGTTAAGCAGTTGAATTTTAAACCAAAGGAGTTGAATTCTTAATAAAAAATTTAATAGTTTAATTTCCAACTAAAAACGATCAATTTTAAACCAAAAATGGAATAGTTAAATTTTCAACAGAAAAAAAATAATTTTCAAAAAACTTGTTGAATCTTTAATCAATAAAATTAATTTTTAAGAAAGTAGTTGAATTTTCAACCAAGCAGTTACATTTTCAACGAACTAATTCAATTTTCAACCAAATAGAATTGTTGACCTGAAGAGATGAATTCAGAACTAAAAATATAATAGTGGACTTTTGATATAAAAAGAATTAACTTTTATACATACAAGATGAATTTTCAAGTAAAATATATGACTTTTCTACTGAATGCTAAATTTTCAAATGTGTTCTTTCTTTATTCTCTGATTTCCGTACATGAAATTATTTATAAGAAAGCAGATTTCATTTTGATCTCAAATGAACAGAAGGACGAATTTTCTATCCAAAAAGATAAATTCTGAACAAAAGAATAGTTGAATTTTCGACCTGGAATGATGACTTTTCAACAAAATTGTTTAATTGTCAACAAAATAATAAAATTTTCAAACAAACAGTAAAATTTTCAACTGATAGAAATGAATTTGAAAACAAGTATATAATAGTGGGCTATTGAGATACTAAAAAATGACTTTCAAGTAAAATTAGTTGTTTTTTCTAATGGGTTTCTATTAATTCAGTTTGCATGAAAGCCAAAAAAAAACGATAGAAAGGGGGATGTTTCTTGAAAACAGGGGAAAACGAGAATTTCTTTAAAAAATGTAAAAAGGGTAATAGGGGGAAGATTGTGAAATCTGCATTACCCATTTTATTTATATCTTCACTCAAAACAATTGATTTGAACAAGACCCAATTATTTCAACATTACTTAGCTGCTTTATCTCAACTGCTGGATAAAATGGAATACACATGCTATAAACGAAAATGGAAATAAAAGAAATACAATTTTGGACCATTGTGGATAACTGAATCTATGATCTCTTTTGTTTGCAGAACGTATATTCTTTCGGGTACCCCTATACTCTGCCCTTTTTTTCCAAGTGAGACCTCAAAGGCGAAAACTAATGAAAAGCACGCTTGATAAAAATTATTTTGCTGATTCATTTTAGGACTTCATTCCGCAGAGTTTAACACAGTAGCGGAGAAATATAGCACAGATTCAGCTCAACGAAATGAAATTTCACATCCAGGTGTATGAGATTATGCTACGAAAATATAAAAAAGGATGCGCATAACGAATCAGTGCGTTTTTATCAGCGCGACAATAGTCCCTTTCCCCGGCGACTGGAGCGAAGCTAAATACATTCGTTGCCCTTAAAATAATTAATTCGACCATATATGCAAGCTCACGTGCTCGTGTAGGTGCGCACATGCAACTCAACGTATAAATACAGCGCGCGCAACGGCCAGGAAATCGATGAGTGAATTTTTCGTTTGTGGAATGACGCGGCACATTACAGATTCGCTGCGGTTAGCCCGAGTTAGCCCGTAGCGGTGAACACAGAGAGAAAGGGGTATGAAAGTGGGGTTTCGGTGTTTTTAATGGGTCGTTATTGTCAACATCGATTGGTTTTATATGGACATTTAAGTGGTGAGGAGGCTGCACAGGATATAAAAACGTGCATCATATTGCGACCACATACGTCGTAAACCTGCACTTAGTCACTTTTTTGATCAGCCTTTCCTCTAAAATTGCAAACAAATTTTCCACAGAGGGAAGAGGATTAAAGCTTTATTTAAAACCCGTGAAACTGCAGCTTTTATTTGTCGAATAAATTTCATATCCTTTGTCTCGAAACAATGAATCATATATTCAATCAAACAAAGTGAATGACATGGTGCATTTAAAATAGAATGGCATCAACTCTTTTCATGCATTTATTCAAAAAACTTGATGAAAAATTGAAGTACTGTCTGCATGATGAGAAAGCTCGCTCATTGATAGATTTAATTAATTTAATGCATTATTCAAATGTTTTTCATATTTGCTGTTTAAATAACAAGGGTGTTGATTGGTCTCGAACATACTTGAAGAATCTGCTTCTAGTTCGAAAACTGTATCCAGCACTCCTCTTCTTCGTCACATATCATCAGAGAAAGCTTGAACAGATTTCACAGCCCAAAATTCTCTCAAAACAGGGAAAAGAGGGTGATTTTTCACAAAAGTAGGAGATTAAATTCTGTTAAATAAAATTAATGAATCCTGTACCATATTCAATTCAATATGAAACGCTTAATGTTTTAATTAAAAATATTTTCAACGAAATAGTTTAATTCTCAATGAAAAAAAGAATAATTTTTAACCCAAATAGATGAATCTTCAACGACGGAGTTGAGTTTTCAAGCTAGAAAGTCGAATTTCTCAGAAAACAGTTGACTTTTAAACGCGAAGAGATAAATTTTCATCCAACAACTGTTCCATAAAAAAAGATGCATTTTCAAACAAATAATTGAATTTTCAAATAAAAATTATAACTTTCAAACAAAATAGTTCAATTTTCAACAAAATAATTAATTTTTAATAAAATATTACAATTTTTAATCAAATAGTTGAATTTTCCACCAAGGCAGATGAATTTTCTATCCA
Organism: Andricus curvator; assembly: GCA_932195095.1. Lineage (NCBI taxonomy): Eukaryota > Metazoa > Arthropoda > Insecta > Hymenoptera > Cynipidae > Andricus > Andricus curvator. Next base: position 279,027 of record CAKNYM010049502.1, read on the forward strand.
AAAAGACGAATTTTCAACAAAACAATTTATTTTAAAATGAAAGAGAACTTTTTAACAAAATAGTTGAATTTTTGATCAAACAGTTGAATTTTCAACGTAGAAAGATGAATTTTCAGAACACCACTTGAACTTTAAACAATCAAAAATTAATTCTCAACCAAAAATAACATTTATAACTGAATAGTGGAATTTTCAAGCAAAAGGGACAAAATTTCAATACGATAGTTGAATTTTCAACCAAATATTCGAATTTTCAATCCAAAATGACAAAAAAAGGACGTTCAACAAAATAGATGAATATGAATTTTCAAATAAAAGAAACGAGTTTTCAACAAAGCAGTTCAATTTTCCAACAAAAAAGATGGCAAAATAATCAAATTTGGACAAGGTACTTGAATTTTTAACAAAATTGTTGAATTTGTAAACGGGTAGTTGAATCTTCGGCTTACAAAGATGAATTTTTATCCAGATATTTTAATTTTCAAAACAAAAAATTAATAATGAGCTAATTTTTCAACAGAATAGTTAGGTTTTTAACCAAATAATTATATTTTCAAAAAATTAGTTGAATTTACAACTGAAATGATGAATCTTAAAGAAACAAAATAAATTTGTAACAAAGAAGTTCAACTTTTAACCAAATAGTTGAGTTTCTAATCATAAAAGATGAATTTCTTTACAAAAAATATAATAGTTGATTTATGACCAAAAAAAAGAGATCAAATTTGTAACAAAAAAGATGAATTTTCAAACTAGAAAGACAAATTAATAACAAAAGAAATTAATTTTTAACCAGGAAAGAGTTTTGAGTCAAGAGAGAAAGAATCTCAACCAAGCGGTTGAATTTTCATACCAAAAAGGTGAATTCTCTTTAAAAAAGTTGCATTTTTAACCAAAGGTTAATTTTCTACCAGAAAGTTTATTTCCAAAGGAATAGTTGGATTTTAAACTGAAAACTATAAAATTTTTACGAAAAATGTAACAGTTGAATTTAGAGTGAAGAAAATGAATTTTCAATAACAACAAAAACGAACTTTTAAGAAAGTTGAATTTTCAATGAAGAAGTAGTATTTTCTACTAAAAAATACTATTTCAAAATAAAATGAATATATTTTCCACCAAACTGTTGAATTTTTAACTAAAAACGAACAATTTTCAAACAATAATGGAATATTTCAATGTACAGGTTATAAAAATTAATTTTCAACCAAAAAAAGGACAAATTTTAACAAAATAGTGTAACCTTTACACAATAAAATGAATTTTAGTGAAGAAGTTTGACCAAGTAATTGAATTTTAAACAAGAAAAGATAAATTCTCAATGGAAAATGTAATAGTTGAATCCACAAAAAACAAACATATTTTCTACAAATTAGTTCAATCTTCCATCAGAAGTTAGAATTCTTAATCAAAAGAGATGAATTCTGAACGAGAAATATAGGTAGACTCCTAAATTACAGGAATGAACTTTCAACGTGAAATAGTTGGATTTTGTTGATGGGTACTATCAATTCAGTTTCATTCAAGCGAAAAAAAACGAGAATAAGGGGAAGTTTCTTGAAAATCGATGAAAACAGGAATTGTTTAAAAAAAGAGAATTAAGAGTGTGACAGTTTGACGTAGTTTTTGATGGGCCCCTTGTGAATATATGATGTTTTTTTGGCAAAAAAACTAACTTTCTTGGGTAATTCGAACTTGCTCGATTCATTAATGCAAAAATTTAATAATTTTAATTTTTTATATGCAAAACTATAGATAGGCTTGATATTAATACGTTAAGTAGACGAGAAAACTATTGAAAAAAACCTTTCTATCGAAAACCTAGCTACCAGATAGGTTTACGTCTTTGTGGATAGAGCCTTTCTTCAACAATATTTCACAAGAGTTGTCAAAAATCTGTGTAGATATGGTAATTAGGGTCAAATTAATAAATTATCTCTGAATTTAATTCGAATTTCTAACCACTATTTGTAAAGATTAATTCGTTTATTTATTACAAATCCAACCAAAATCTACAGAACCTACTATCAACAAAATCTGTCTATAAAAATGCAGATAGAATCTTTGTTGAAAAGTATGGCAGTATTCTTGGCGTACAAGAACGTGGGTTTGTTATCAGGATGATTCAGGAAGCTGGCGAACCGGATGTTGAGGTAACTACAGAGTACGAGAAGCAAGGATGTATTCACGAAGGCGTCTGCAAGTTCTTTTATGTTTTTCCTCGCCATAATCTCAATGAGAAGACGTGGAGGACAACGTCGGCCACCACAAGGCGGCTCCGCACCTACTGTGTGAAGAATGTTAACAAGCTTTAGTTTTTTCTGCATTTCATGCTCCGATCGCATCGAAAGTCCTTAAGCCAGTGGATAATAAATGTAAGGATAATGAGGAGGTTCCTTAAGGGATTAGGACTGAAGATAAGGTCCCCAATATACTGAGACAATGCAGCAGTCTGCTATTCGAAAGTGGAGCTAGTGATTAACAAAAACACCTTGCATCGGTTGACTATAGCTTCAAACACGTCAGAACGGTAGTTAATCAGCAAAAAACAATTGTGAAAGTACTTGATGGACTGGATATCTAAAATTTCCTTCACATTCAGAATAAAAACATAATATTTAAATAATTATCTTATTATTCTAAATTGAGACATTAATCCAAGAAGACATAAGAAGCCATAGAAACAGGAAAGTTGGCATGAAAAAATGCATGGACGTGAAGGAAGCTAGAGTAGTATGCCAGGACATAAAATTGTGGCGACAAATAGTTTATAAAAAGAGTCACAATAGAGTGAATGACACCTGAAACAAAAGACCTTGGATACTAATGGGCCCACGTGGGGTACCACACATAACAATTTTGTGAGGCTCTTCACCTGGGGTGATCGCTAGAGAGATTGATCAGCAACCTGGGTCGGCGCAGTGTTGCGGAACGAACGTGTCATTTAAATAAATAACACGAGAATTCTAGATCAAACGAAAAAATAAAAAATATATATAAATAAAAATAATAATAGTTTAGAACTACCAGTAAATGCATGCGAGCGAGGCGCGCTTTTACGTCCCTGGATTTGCATTTCCTAGCATCAAAAATATAGACAATTTAATAATCCATTATTATTCAAATTTGTAAATATTAGGACTTCTTCAGATTTTTGAAATAGTAATTAATATTTACGAATCGGAAGATAGATTTGAAACTAGAATTTTCAAATTGGACAATTTCATTAGAAAATAGTTAAAATTTCATAATTTTTAATTCAAAGCGTTTAAAATTGAAAAATTTTATTTTGAATTGAAGAATCTCAAAATTGAATGATGAAAGCATGAAATTTCAAAAATAGGACAATTTCTGAATATTCAAAATTGAATAACATCGTGTGAAAATTGGTTTCTTCAAAATTCAAAGAAATTGAAATTGTGTTTTTTGTAATTGAAAGTGTTCAAAATGGAATAATTTAAACTTGAAATTCTTTTTATTTCGAAGAGATTAAAATTTAAAACTAAATTAAATGTTTCAAAGTCTCAAATCTTCTGAAATTCCAGAATCTTAACTTGTTATTACATAAAAAATTATAATTTAATATTAAAATCTAAGATCAAAAAATAAATTCATCGTAATTTTGGCCGTTAAAAATAGAAAAATGTTGAACTAAAACCTTTAAAATCAAAATATCCTAGGAAAACGTTCAAAAGGAAGATATTTTATAAAGAAAACAATAGAAATAAAAAAATTTCTACTACGGAACATTGAAAATTAAACGAATCCGAATTTCACTAAAAACTGAAAAAATTGTAATTACCAAGAAATGTGATACAAAAACTGTTTCAAACTGTTCCAAATTGCAATTATTTTAAGGAAATTAGATCATTTGAAAATCGAAAATTTTCACATTTTTGATTATACTTTTCAAAATTTAACCATTTTAATTTTCATTGAAAAATTAAAACTTATTTAAGGGAAACATTTTTTATTCCGCGTTCAAAATGATAATTCAGAACTCTAAATTTATCACCATACTAAATTAGGCAAATGATTAAATTACTGAGTTAATAATTACAGTTAGTTCTATTTTTATCCTTTCCGATTTTAAACAACACAATTGTCAACTTTTCAATGTCAAATCGTTTAATTTTCACAATTCATTTAGAATTATTATTCATTCTTGAAATATTCCAATCAAATATTTTTAAATTGGTCATTTTTGAAATATTTAACTAAAAATTGATAAATTTGAAGATACTGTATTGAAAGTTATTAATTAAAAGAAAAAGAATAAAAAACAAGATCGCTGCGATTCCAATTTTTGCAATTGCACAATCTTATGAATTTTAACCATTTTAATCATTTTAAGATAATACATTAAAAATTAAAAATTAAAAAAAGGAACACAAAATGAGATCGCTCTGAATCCAGTTTTTGGAATTGCAAAATTTTAGGCCTTGCAATTCAAAATTGTTTTTTTTTAAGTTGAGTTTGAAAAGTTCAATATTTTGGAACATTTTCAAATAAAAAATAATTTGATTCTCTATGCTTGAATTTTAAAAATTATTGTCTTAATTTTGCATTGTTTTGAATTTATTCTGGAGGCATTTAATTCGAAATTGTTTGATTGAAAATCATTTAAACAGAAAATTGTGCTACTATCAATACTTTCAATTTGATATTCTACGATATCGACGAATTTAAAAAACCAGACAATTTTTTACATTCAACTATGAAACCAAGCAATTTAGAATATTTTAATCTAAAATTATTTGATTTAAAACTTATTAAAATTTAAATCGAAAAATTCAGAAAATTTTATTCTAAAATTATTAAATATAAAACTGGCTATCAAGACATTCAACGTGAACTTTTGCAATTTTCAACGATTTAATAGTCAAATTGCCCTGCTATTTTTAGTATTTGAATTTGAAACTACAAAACTGTGAAACTAAAAATTGGAAACCTCCATGAATTAAGAAATTTCATACAAAATATTTTAGGATTTGAGCTTTTGAAAAAATAAATTTTAGTTTCAAGGCATTAAAAAATAAACTGTTAAGGAATTGCGCTCTCAAACCTATAATTTTAAATAAAAATTATAGTAATTTAAAAGATGATATGTAAATATTATAATTAAGTATTATATCATTTAGTATGAAGAGACATTCAAAGCGATTGGATCAATTTTTTTTACTACAACATGGGATTTTAGTACAAAGGAAAATCACTGTTATTTTCACCGTTCAAAATTGAAAATTTTCAAATATTGTAAACCTTCAAAGTGGACTAATTCTAAAAAAGTTGAAAAGTGCGACTTCGAATTGTAGCTTCAAAAATGAATTAATTTAAACTTGAAGCGATAATAACTAAAAAATTCCAAACTTCGTTTAAAATTGAACTGTTCTTAATCAGGATCTTGACATTAAGTCATAAAAATTATTAATTTTGCAATAAATCAATCGTAGATTATTATATATGATAATTCTTAATTTAACTTTCAATCTCAACGGATCTGCCAATTCTTGAGACTTCACGAAATTGGAACGGTCATGTCTGACTATAGCTTTCGCTTTCTACTGAATATAAATTAAATTTATGCTTCAGTTAAAGTTGACCTGGAATTGAGACCGAATTTATTTTCTGACTGGTAGTTTGCTTTATGCTTGATATCAATAGAAAACTTATCTAGACACTTTAAAATTTCACGTGACATAAAAAGAAGAATGTGAAATTGAACGAATTCGTTTTGAAATTGTAAAAAATGTCTACGATTCTAATTGGAAATCTTAAAGTTTGAAGCACTTCGAATTTTAAATTGTTAAACTTTAAAGACGATTGGAAAATCAATACATTTTCAGGGCTTGAAATTAACAATTTGAATTTTTCAACGTTCTAGACTTTGAATTGTTGAATTCAACAAAGTTTTAATTGAAAACCTTAATAGTAGAGCAATTTTAAGTTTGAAGCCTTAAATATTTAAAAAATTTGAAAGACTGAAGATTTAAAAATTTATCCCATTGAATTCTGCAATTTTACTTTAAACTGGAAGCCATTATAATATGATGTTAATGTTTTTTTTTCTACTAGGTCTAAAATCAATATTTTTTGGATGTTTATTGTTGATTTTATAAGTTGTGAAAAAAATCTCGCTAGCTCCACTGGGATTCGAACACCATACATTTTCGAACACTTATAAAATTAACAATCAATATTCAAAAAATATTTATTTTAGGTCTAGTAGACAAAAAACATTAACATCATATTATTTACTATATTTCGCTGGTCAAAAACCATAACATCAATTAATGAAAGCCATAATATTTCCGCAGTTTTTAGTTTGAATGCTGATTATTAAATAATTTTGAAATTTTAGGTTTTGGTGATAGAAAAACTTTAATTTATAAGTAATAACTAATTTTAGGTTGAAACATTCGACATTTTTTGTTTTGAATTTAAATCTTTCAAAATTGACGTTTTTCTGTGCTTTTTAGTGTTAATAAAACTAAAAAATATAATCAATATATTTTTTCAAAATTTCAAACGCTTTCAATTCGAAATTATTAATTACTGTCCCCTCATTTTTATTTACCCAATAATAAACAATTTCTTTAATAATGGATTCTTAAATTGTTTATATTTTGAATGTTAATAAACAAAAATCCAAAAATATTAAGAATCATTTATGATTTCCCATTCGCGGTTTATTTTACATATATACGTGGTAAGTTAGGCACTGCAGTCACACTTAAGGGAGAGATCCCTCATGATGCGTGCAGGGTTGCACCAGTGCAACCGCCAGGGTAGCCAACCACCCCATTCGGCTGTCTAGACACTCTCCTACTCTACTGCACCCTCTGAGCTCACATACTACGCTGCATACCCCTTCAACCTCCTCCTCCTCCACATCCTCCTCCTCTTCACACACCTTCACCTCTTTGACGCTACCTCATATGCACTAGGTGTCACTGTGTGTGTTTGTGTGTGAATACTACATATTTACCGATGCAGTTTCACATACAGGTTTACCTGCAAGCCTGGGCAAATACAAGTGAATGTGGGTGCACCCACACTAAGAATCAGTGCATCAGGCATCGTGACTCGTGCATCATGAGTAAAATGCAATACAAGGGTTGGTTCGCAAAGATCGTGTACGAATAGTCGCCCTTCTTCGAACCACGCCTTCGCCCCTCATACCGCCATTTGGACTCCGTTACCATATTCTCGATGTCGATAGAAATTCAATAGACGCTTCGAACGCATGCCACGTTCTTTACGACTTTATCCTCGTTTCCAGCTGAGGAAAATATTTACATCTTTCAAGAGATCAATAATTTATGTATGAGTTCAATTTTATAATGTTTGCAAAATCGATGTAATGGAAAGGCATTTTATTTTGATGGAT
>CAKNYM010049503.1:2250-12461 GCA_932195095.1 Andricus curvator
GTTTATTTATTATATGTTTACTCGAAGTATGAGAAAATCGAGATTTTTCACAAAATCATTATTAACTCTTTAATAGCGGTTTGCATATAATGAAAATCATCGTAAATCGACGCAAGAGTACTCCCAGAATGCAAATAATTTGATTATTGTCTGTTTTAATTGTTATAAACAAATGACATTAACAAACAGCCAAATAGTGTAATTTTTGTTGAAAAAAATTTGTTTTCGGATGAATATGCTTCAAATTATAGTGAGCGTGACTTTTAGTCACAATTTTTATGAAACATCAATAATTGTAATTGTTGTAAACAATTTTTTGCAAAAATTTGGAATTAGTGGTTTTTTCTATTTCGTTTCTTCCTTTATTATCTGAAATTATGTAGATATTCGGAAAAGTGATATATGTTTGATTATGTGTGTTCAAATACAACAGTTGTTGATTTTGTAAACAAATGAAATAAGTACATATAAAACTTTGTCCTGGAAAATAATTTTTTTTTGCACTGAAACTGCTTCGAATGTTTGTGAGAGAGATTTACAGTAACTGTTTCTGTGTAAAATTGACAATAAACAGTTGTTATTATTTGATTTTAAATGTTACGATTCGTAGGTATTTAACAATATTGTAATTTTTATTGAAAAAAATTTGTTCTTATCTGGAAATACTTTGAATTATCGTGAGAGTGATTGTCAGTAACAATTTCTATAAAAGATTCATCGGCAAGATTCATAATTTCGCACACGATTGAAATCCGAAAAAGCTTTAAATTTTAAATTTATTATAATTTCTATAACAAAGTATACACAATTTTTTTTGAAAATTGTGGAATTTGTGCTTTTAAAGTTTCGGATTTTCCTTTATCATTTGAGTTGCTGCAGATATTATTGAAAAGAACATAGGTTCAATTATATTTGTCAAAATACAAATCCTAAACAAATGAAATAAGTAAATACAAAACTGGCTTTTCGGCCTGCAAAATACTTTTTTTTGCACTCAAATTGCTTCAAATTTTTGTGTGACAGATTTGCTGTCACTAACTCTATGTAAAAATTAACAATAGATCATCCTTATTATCTATTCTTGTAATTTTAAATGTCACGAATTTTTCAAGTATTTGAAAACCCCATTTATTGGTACATTTTACCAGATCAATAAATCGGTTACCTAAGGGCATAAGGCTCATACATCCTGCAATTTATATGCACCTGCCATTAAAAAAAATCTTCCGATTGGCGAAAGTCGAGTTTTCTAACGGAAAAATGCCAAAACTTTTCATTTCTTCATTTCCATTGCTTATAAAATGAACAAATAGAATGACATATGTATCATTTCCCAGAATATCTGAATTATCTTAAATGATTCAGAGGAGTCCAAATTTGATAAAATGGCTCATTTAGAGATGTAAATAAGAAGAGAACCTCAACAAGAATTATTTTTTAAATAGTATTGTATTTCTTAAAGTGAATTATTTTATCTCTTCCCAATGTTTAAAAAAGATTGATATGAACGAAAAAGCTAATTTACGCAAGAGACAAAAACAAAGAATGGAATCTTTGGAGGTAGGTGTGAGGACTAGGTCTTGACATGGCTTGTAATAGTTTTGTTTTGAATTACAAGAAGAAGTTTATGGCAAAGCGTGAAAGAAAAATTTGGAATTGCACATATTTTAATATCATCTCCCATATCCCACCTTCTCTGTAGGAAATGCGTATCATCGATGATAGTATATGTATATAAAGATTAAAAAAACCTCAAACAAATAATTAATTGATTATAATATCTCATGGAACTAAGTGAAAAGTGGAACAGAAGTTTGAGTGTTCAGAAAAACCCGCAACTTTTGAGCACTTGTATAAGCGAGAATAGTTATAGCATTCTGGATTATTTTATTACGTAGAAAGTGGGTAAAAAGTTAAATAATTTAGAAGAAGCCCCAACTGTCTAGCATTATCAAAGCAGAAGATAGATATAAACAATGAAAATTTCTCTAAATAATTATCTTTGCTATATTGATAGACCAATACATCACTTGAAGCGAAAAGTTGACAAATAGTTGAAAATTTCAGAAAATGCCGGAACTTGCCTATCACTTTTCCGAATATCTACATAATTTCAGATAATAAACGAAGAACCGAATCAGAAAAAACCACAAATTCCAAATTTTTGCCAAAAATAGTTTACAACAATTACAACTGTTCATGTTTCATAAAAATTGTGACTAACAGTTACTCTCACTATAATTTAAAGCATATTCATCCGAAAACAAATTTTTTTCAACAAAAATTACACTATCTCGCTGTTTGTTAATGTCCTTTGTTTATAACAATGAAAACAGAAAATAATTAAGTTATTTGCATTCTGGGAGTACTCTTGCGTCGATTTAAGATGATTTTCATTATATGCAAACCGCTATTAAAGAGTAAATAATGATTTTATGAAAAATCTCGATTTTCTCATACTTCGAGCAAACATATAATAAATTAACAAATGAAAGTGCAACAATCTCTGACTAAGGTGCTCTTGAAAATTTAGCGCTCTTCAATTTAAAAAAAAATAATTGCGGATTGGGACAAAATTGAAGGCTGTAGACCTTTTGAACGAAAAAAATACGTTTCCTCCCATAGTGCGGTGTATCTTGGCATACTATCGTGTGTACTTAAACATTTATGTTATTAACGCCAACGGCCATACCACGCTGAAAAACCCAGTTCTCGTCAGATCACTGAAGTTAAGCAGCGTTGGACGCGGTTAGTACTTGGATGGGTGACCATTCAAGAATACTGACATGAGAGCTGTTGGCACATCGTGGGTTCTACCCAAAAAGATTAATTTGTAACAAAATACATGAATTATCACGAAACTATTTAAAATTAAGGCATTTTCAACCAAAGAAATGAATTTTCGACCAAACATGGAATAGTTTAATTTTCGGTCAAAAATAATTAGCTTTCAACCCAAAAAAAAAGTTATTTTCATTAAGAACTGAAAAAATTTTTAGTGAATTATTAATTTGGAAAAAATCAAGTAACTTTAAGATATATTTGGAAATTTTGAAAAGATTCCAAAATAATTTATAACTTAAAAAGATTTCAAAACATTTAAAACAAAACGTACATTTTTGAAGATTCTGAACACAACATTTAAAAGCTTTCTAAGCATTTTGAAAGGTTTCAAAAGAATAAACAAATTTTATTAAAATTCCTAGGAAAATTAAAAATGAATTCTTTTTTGAAAAATTAACTTTAAAAAATATTTTTTAAAATTTTCAAAATAGAATCTGTAAGTTTTTGAAGCAATTTTTTTTATTTTACCGGATTTTCAAAAAATTGTAGGAAAAATTCAAGTTTAAAGATAATAAATAACAAAATTTGCATTAGATTCCTGGAAATTTTTTTTATGATTTTTCAAAACAAATTTTTAATCGAATACTAACAAAGATTTTAGAACAAATTTCGATGTATAAATTAATTTTTCCAGTTTAAAATTGCCTGAAATTATATAATTTTGAAAATTTATACATTTTTTTATTGATTCTTCAATGTTGAATTATTAAACATTTTGGCTCAGACTTTTTTTCTTTATCGACTGAAAAATCTTTCTTGGTTAAAAATTCAACTCTTTTTATAAAAATGCCTTTTTTTTCTTAGTTTGAAAATTAGTCTGTTTTGGTTGAGGCTTAAGTTAATAAGAAGAAAACAGAAGTGCCAGTAGTAAAACGTCTGCAGACAGTAATATCAAACATATTATTTTTGAAAGGTAGAATAATTTTTTTTAGAAATTTGCCGAATTCAATTTTTTACTTTTTTTCGACCCTTAAGCAAATGCAATTTTCCGTTTTGGTCTCTGTTCAAAATTTCTAAAGTTAGACTTAAAAAACGACATTTTTGAGATTGTCTCCATATTCTGCGTTTTATGTGTTAAAATAATATTTTTAATAAACTTTAACAAATAAATTGGTTGAGTAGGAGAAAAATTTATGATGTTTGTTAATGACTTTCGAAATTGAGTTAGGGATGACACTATTCATTCTTTTGGACTAAGATTTCAAAATTATTTAGGAATAATTTTGAAAAATGCGATTGTTTGAGAAATAAACTAAATTTATGATGTTAGTTAATAAGTTTTCAAATGTGGCCAAATTTGAACTTCCGGAATTTCCCAAGTTAGGTAAAATATTGCACGAATAAATGAAAGCCACTGCAGTGGATTTGAGTGAAGTATTCTGAAAAATGTTCCATTAAATTTCTCATAATTTGAACACTTATTCTTTAATTTTCAACTTTTTAAGTAAAATAACATATTGTTGGAATTGTTATAGTTCGCAGATTTTGAATATTATATTTATAAATTACCAAGTGCTAAATTGAAAAAATGTTATATTCTGCATTTTAGTCCTCGTTAGGTACAGAGGACTCCCGCTGACCAGGATCGACGGCAGCAGTTCGGCTGAGTGAGGGGAAGCCGTGTAGTGGGGGAACCGTTCATAGGTTACCAGGGCGGAATTGACCATCGTCCGATTGCCCAGGCCTCGAAAATACCAAAGATATTATACACCTAGATGCGGCAAGTGGCGGCGGAGTGGGGATAGAATTATTAGTAGGGTAGGATAAATGTGGACAGCGCTGTCGGCGAAAATCCTAACCCACCCCGCTGTGCCTCTCTACCCGCTGAAGTATCAATCCCCTCTTAACAGTTGTCGTGAGTAAAATGGGCGAAAGAGGCGCTGTCGCCGAAATGATTTTCAGTAGATAAAATAATTTTCTGAAAATATTCATGATCACTAGAGCAATTTGAACTCTGTCTTACCCGGCGATCGAGGTCAATAACAATCAATAAACAGATGAATATTTATCATTGTTTAATGAAATTAAATACGTTCAGATTCAACTGTAAATAATTATGTATGTATGTATACCATTAAGCCATTTCCCTTTCAGGGTAGGCGTGACACTATCCGATTCAGGTAGTGTTTCTAGGTGGATAGTTTTCTTGTAGTTGTGCCAACAGCACACAGTATTCTCGAATGGTCACCCATCCAAGCGTGGCATGGCCGTTGGCCATATATATAGAGGAGAGTACCCAAATACGAGATACCAACTCTGTTTGGTGTAATTGCCGGAATTCTATGGACTGAATTTAAAATTAATGTAGGTCATTTTAAAGGGAATTTAGTTTGCGATAAGGTGCTGAGATACAAAATTTTATCAAATTTTTAGTTTTGCTGAAAATCCAAAAAATGTAAAAAAAGTGCTTTTTCCAAACTCGTCAAACTATTCTCATAATATGAGATACCCCAGGAAATCGCTAATAAAATGCAAAACAAAGTATTATTTTTGATGAAAACTTTATTCTATGTGTCCGAAGTATAAACTCACTGTTATTCAGATATATTCAGTTTTTACAGTACTCACAATCCCATTTGTAACCAGTTTCCCCCGCGCAGCCAGAGTGTGTACAGCTGGAGCAGGAGATGCATTGTACCACAGGTATCTCATATTATGAGAACCACACCGTGCAACTATTCACTTACCACACCTAACCTGTACAATGAAAAACTCGAACACTGTCGATATTTTCGTACTTAGTTATTCAATCCCTATCCCTCCAGGCCGACTTTACTGCTAAATACTTATTTAATAGATAATAAATAGGGTTTAAAGACTTACCATCCAAGAACTCGACCATCACCGATTTCGCAAAAAGTTCGCTTATAATCTTTAGAAGCAATATAAAAAATTGACTTTACCACGAAATTACTCTTTCCTCAAGGGCTAAAAGTTAGTGATAGAACCAACACAGTGCGCCTCTTAGTTTAGCTGAAACCCCGCTATCTCATATTACGAGAATATCTCATATTCGGGTACTCTCCTCTATGAATATATATATATATATTAGAATTTCCGTTTTATGATTTTTGTGTAATATGATCCTTTTATTTTTTAATAATAATTACATGATAGACAGAATGTTGTGCATAATATATTTTTCAAGATTGCAGTGTAATTTAACCAATTACAATTTCGGCGTGAATTTCGCTTTTTTGAATAACGTAACGCAAACCACAACCGAGTGAATATGAGGTTCATTCTGCAAAACTAATCGTAGGTGGCAGCACCGAGCCGAGTACTAGACCCTCTGTCGATGAGATACGAATTTCAACAGAAGAAATTTTGTTAATAAGTATAAAGTGCCATTTATACCTTGTAAACATAACAAAATATATTTTTCAAACTTTTGTATCAATATTTATCATATAGAATTCGTAAAAGTTTGATAAACCCTTTCCTGACTGTCACATGCAAAGTGAGGTTAGGTTTACTATAGTTCACCATATATTCAATTGTATGTATAATTTCCACTAAAAGTATAAAATACCTTCTCATGTAAGCATTAAACATATATTTAAAGATTATTTACCCTCATATATTTAATTATAAGCAACCGTAAAACTAGCACCATATTTTTTCGTCTCTCACCGACAGAGGGTCTAGTACTCGGCTCGGTGCTGCCACCTACGATTAGTTTTGCAGAATGAACCTCATATGGGTACGTTTATAACAGAATATGACAGAATAGAAACAAGAAAAGAATATGAAATTTTTTTGATTCACTTCGACATAATTCAAAATTCTTTAACTTCAAACGATTTATATACATGAAATTTTTAATTTATTAACAATGAAATTGTCCTTCAATTTTCAGCACTTGAAGTTGATATGATTTGATTGGAAAAGTTTTCATTTTAAAAAATTTCAACTATTAAATTGTGAAGTTGTACATTTTTTGTTATTTTATTTTTACGCATACCATGTCTAATTTTCAAGGCCTTAAAATTATACTATTTCAACTAAGAATGCTTTCATGTTGAAACGGGTTATATTTAAAATGGTTAAATTGTGAACAGTTTGATTTATATGATTGAAATTTTTTCAAACTTGATGTACATTTGTAGGGTTGCAGTACAGAACTAGATAAGCAACATTTTTCCGAAAATGGGCTTTTTGAATAAAAAATTCTTTAAAAACTAATACATATTTTGTTAAAAGGATTTGTTCGAAGTCTCATTGTTAATATGGTAAAATAAAAATATTGGTGTTTCAAAACCAGATAGCTGACTCTGTACTTGTCTCCCATCTTTTCTTTTTTTTTTAATTTCCTATCCTCTTGCCTTTTTTTAAACCTTTTTCTGACCACATTTCTCTTCCTAAAAGTTTCTCAATACAATAAAATAATAAATGCTTCTTTCTTTGAAAGAAAAAGCTCTTAAATAAAACTATTTTCCACTTTTTGCAGCACCAAAGTATCAATCAAATTCCAACCTAAAATCTTAAATCTTCTTCTTAATCTTCCTCTTAAATCTTTCTTCTCTTTATACATCTTTTAGCGAAAACTCGTATGTTACAGTGCGATACCGTCACACTAAATCTTTATTTTCCCGGAAGAGAATAATTTTTTTGGATGAAAGTTTTTTATTGTTATTCAGCTTCCCCATATCTCGCAAGTTTTTATTTTATTTTTTAAATTGAAAAATAGATTTTTAGTCGCAATCCAAAGACGATTTTCGAAACCCACGACATTTTTGAACGTCCAGATTCTTGAATGATTTACTCACTAAACAAACTCATCTTCTCTCAATTAAGCAACTCAACATCTCAGAAGAAAGTTTATATTTTTTGTTTAAACTGAAAATTTCACTTTTTATCGTTATTCGCAACCGAGCCTAGTTTTAGGTTCCTGTCACTTTGAGATTGTAAACTTCCACATTCTATTTCTCGAAACTGGATATTTTTGTATCTAAAAGACCACACTGCTCAGTTTCGTTAATATCAATTTCAGCTTTTAATTGTGTTGAATACGTCATTAAACATTTTTCAATATAAACGTTTCAATTTCAAAGTGTACAATTTTTAATGACGTGGCTACGTGTACAGAAATTTCGGTACGAATAACTGGATTGTTTTTTTATGAATTTCAGGACGAAGGGGCTCTATGCACGGACATTTTTGTACGAATAGCTGGATATTTTCGGTACATGTTGTAGATTGTAGACACTTATAATTTTTAAAGGTTCATTTTCAATCTGTCACATTTTAGTTGCCCTAAATTTAAACTTTTTGAATTAAAAAAAATCTGCCCGCATCGCGGGCACATTCTCATCGCGCGCGGCTCGCTTCGCTCGCAAGTTTGAGCGCGCTTAGGTCGCGCGACTGTTGGATCTCGCGCTTCGCGCTCGATTATGTAATCACCTCGCGCTACGCGCTCGGGCGTATCTACATCGCGCTTTACGCTCAGTTCCTCTAGATTTTTAAACTTCGTGTTCGACTTCGATGAAAAGAAAAAGTTTGTTTGCAAATATTATAAAATTATCAAAACCTCTACATATTATGTGATTGTTAAATTTGTTTTTATTTTAGACTGAAAAGGAACTTTATTTACTCAAGGTTCTATCGACCTTAAGGAACACATTCTCATCCAGACACTCGCGCTTCGCGCTCGATATTTGATTTGAAAATCATTTGAACCTTGCGTTCCACGCTCGGTGCTGTGCACCGTATGATAGAAACAAAAAAGTTTGAGCGCACTTACGGCGCGCGATTTGGTCGTCGCGATTTGCGCTCCGAAATACACTGATCGCGCACTTTGTGTTTCGTGTTATATGTTCTTCATATACAAATTACTAAATTTGTATTTGATTTCAAATGAAAAATAATGATATAATTAAGGCGACAAATTTTCTTAGTTAAAATTTTATTTTAGCTTGTGCCGTTTTTCAAAAAAGTTAATTTTTTCATTCTGAATATATTCTTACAACAAAAATTGATTACAAGTTTGTAAATCTTTTTTGAATGCACAATTTTTGTTCATTTATCTGTTTTCGTACCTTGCATTGTTCTTTCAAAAATTTGATTTTTTTTACTGTCAATGTTATTTTCACGAATAAAACAAAAACCACGCATCCTATCGAAACATAATTCACAACAAATTTGTATCTCTTCCTTGGTTGAACAAATTTTGTTTCTGTCATTTTTTTCGTAGCTCGTGTTATTCGTCTAAAAATTTGATTTTTCTATTTTCAATGCTGTTTTTTACGAATCAAACAAAGTTGGACAGCAAGATGGAATTTTTGATTTTTCATTATTTTTTTGTGCGATCAAAATTTGAATTTTTTATTTTTCAAAAAATTCAAAAAGTTGTTATGAAAATGTTATAGGGTGTTCAAAAAGCAACGTTTTTCTCCTCTTGACTTTTTTTATATCGTCCAAAAAGGGACGAAGAGACCGGCGAGTGGAGAAAACTGCATAATGATGAGCTACACGCTCTCTACGGGTCAGCAAATATTAATAGAGTAATGAAAGCGCGTAAATTAAGATGGGCGGGGCATGTAGCAAGAATGGGCAATGAAAGAACAGTGGCGCAAGTTTTAAGAGGGAGGCCGACTGGTAAGAGACCCCTAGGCAGACCGAGAAAAAGATGGGAGAAAAATGTAAGGGATGATCTAAAAGAACTAGGACCTGATTACCTAAACTGGATGGAGAATGCACAAGACAGAGATGTGTGGCGGTCTCGGGTAGATGAGGCAATGAACTTTCGAGTTCGAACTGCTAATCTATAATAATAATAATAATAATAATATACCTTATTATACTTTATTATACAATATGAAAATTTTCTTTTGAAATTATAAAAATTAAAAGAATTATAGGTAGATATGACGGATTAAAAAAATAGAAGATATTTAAGGAAAAATAACAAAATCAGTGGGATCTAACAGGAGTATCAGAAGTGCCCCGCCCTCTCGCCCGAAATATATACCTGCTTTTCTTTACGTCTCTAGGTTTAATCTTTCAATTCAAAGAATGGGGTACTCGGAAAATTTGCTAAGGCTAACAAAAGATATTGAGTAGAATTTTGAAGGACAGTTTCATGCATTAAGTTCTAGGTTTTTCGTTAGAATTTTAGATTTTAGAATTCAGATCTTTCACACTAGCCAGATATCTGATTTTTAAGATTTTCAAAAAAGAAACCAGAAATAATTTTCTGTGACTTTATGGACTTATACGTTTCGTGAAATTCTGCTTCGAATGCTATATACTTTGAAGAGACCATTCTTTGATACCTCATAGGGGTCAATCAAAAAGTACTTAACGCTTTTTCCTGACATTTTGGGGGGGGGGGGGGGGGGGGGGGGGGGGGGGGGGGGGGGGGGGGG
>CAKNYM010049503.1:12561-33059 GCA_932195095.1 Andricus curvator
CCCCCCCCCCCAAAGGCATTACGTATTTTTTGAAAGGCCTCAAATGTAATATTTATTTTTCTCTAGAACTTATTAAATAACCGAGTGATTAAGAATGTGCATTGTCATCAAATAATTAAATCCTTAAGATTAAATATTTTTTGAAGTTCTTTAAGACGATATTGCAAAAAAATACAAATATTTCGATGTATTCTTAAGTTATAAATGTGTACATAATATATGTATCAAGAAATGGAACCTCCACGGATCAAAAGGGGATACGCGTGGATTCAGCCTGAGCAGGATTGTCCAGAAAGTCAATTTTGAAAATCGTTTGAATTTCAATTTGAAGGACTGATACTTGTAGAGAATTTCAGGGCGCATCTTTTTTTCCTTTATTAAAAATTTGTAGGTTTTACAGTTTTTGAAGTAATTGATAAAAACTAGATTTATCGAAAACAAAAAATTTCGATCTTTTTCACTTCAACTCGCGCTACTTTAGTTAATTTACAGAATTGATCAATCTTATTAACACTAAATTATATTTTTAAGTCTTCTGAAACTAGTTAAGAAAGAAAAACGTAAGTATTTTAGTAAACAAAAAAGTTGTTAATTTTTTTGTGAGGCTTTGCAAAAATCATGAATTTTAACCTTCAAGCGCTTCGTCTATCGAGCGAATTTTAAGCAACGGAAAACTTCCAGTGAGAAAGTTGTTGATTAAGATCTGAAGAAGTTTTCTGGAATGTTTTGGCTCAATCGCATTAATGGTTAGAAAATTATAAAGGTTTTAAATTGCAAGTGGCAATCTTGACGCTGCCCTATGCACGTGCCTCCTCGGCTACAAACGTGTTGTCGTGGATACCAAAACAAAAATGGACAATACTTTTGAGGCTGAATCCACGCGTATCCCCTTTTGATCCGTAGAGGTTCAATTGTATGGTATTTTTTTCTGAATAAGGGATCGTCCATATATTACGTAAGGCGTTTTTCTTTTGTTTCAATAAAGGCGAGAATAAAATTGATGTGAAGTTGAAAAGGACACAACGATATAAACAAAAGAAAAACGTCTTACGTAATATATGGACGATCCCTAATGTCAATTCCTCAACTTACAGAAAAAAGTCGTAAACATTACAACTGGGAAATGATTTAAAAAAATTATGAAACTAAATTAGTGATTTAGATTTCAGAGAGATAATTAGATATACTTCATTAAATATTCTCACAATAAAGAGTATAATTAATTATAATATTTCTAACTTTAAGACGTTTAAAATCAAAACATTTAAAATTGAACAATTTTAAACACAACCGACTTGAAATTGTCGTATTGTCTAAGTCAAATAATTTTAGTTTGAAAGCTTTTAAAATTAGACAGTATAATTTCAAAATAAAAATTTTCTCTGTAAATTCAAGTTATAGTAAAAAGTTACGAATGAAATAATGCTACGTTGTTTTTGTTTTAGGAATCCAGGACCATAAATAGCAATAATAGAATATCAAATGTCAATATCACGTCATCAGCAATCAACAAACATATAAATATTAATCAAAATTTAAAAAATTGCATTTAATGTTAACTGTAAATATTTATGAAAATATCAGAAAAATGTTTGTCTTGAATTAAAGAAAGCGTTTCCTTAACATAATTTCTTTATTCAATCAAAAGAAACTTCCAAATAAAGAAAATCATCTCAAATTAAAGAAAAATCTCTATTTGGACAAAAAACCATTTCTTTGAACTAAAGAAATGTCTTTGAATCAAATAGGGCCGTCGTTACGGGTACCGAAATTTTTGCCGATTGTTCATAGTGAAATTTTTGTTTTTTAAACTTTTTAATGTTTGAGAGTAATCTTTGATACAAATCTTTCTTGATAGCATACAACATTTTTAACACTATTCACATAAATTATAAGATGTAAAGTTAGATCTATGCATATTTTATAGCTATCCCAGCTGTAAGCTATAGTCATTAGATTAAAAAACATCGAAATATACCTATAATTAAGTATATATAATTATTTGGGAGTTTACAGGTGGGCTATAGTTATTGATTAAGATAAGGAGTGTCAAAATAGCTTAAATATAAAAAAGCTCTATTTTCCAAGATACAAAAGACAGATTTTATATATGAAATCGGGCAGTCTGGCCCTGGTGATGTTACGGAATTGTTTGAAGCTCAAATCTATTGTTTCCCAAGGCAAAATATAAGACACGTATTGTTTTTTTTTCACACACAACATTTTTTTCAACAAACTTAATTTTTTTTATTTGAAAAGTCTACAATTATAGTTTGGATTCATAATTCATCTCTTTTGTTTGAAAATTCTATACTGTTCGTTGGGAAATTTTATTATTTCGATGAAAATTCGACTATATTGTGAAAAATCGACTATTTTGTTAGAAAGCCATCTTTTTTAGTCCAAAATTCAACTGGTTTGTTGAAAATTAGACTTTTTGAACAGAGAATTTATCCTTTACGGTTACAAATTTATCTGTTGGTACAAAAGTCTTCTATCTTTTGCTTTGAAATTCAAATTCTTCTTTTCGGATTAAAAAAGTCGAATGTTTCTTAAAACCACTGACTTTGTAGCTAAAAAACCCAACTCTTTTGTTGAAAATGCAACATCATTTGACTTTAAATCTTAGGAATATGGTACCTACATTAATGTAATTTAAAAGAATTTATTTCTCTATTTTTTTTACTTTCTCATCACTTGAGAATGAGAAAGTATTAGAATCATCCGAAATTTCACACGTCAGTTTTTAAACGGAATTGCAGCTTTTAAAAAGGCCTTCAAAAATTTCTTAGGCCATTTTTGGGTAGAACTTGTCATTTTGGTTTTATTTAGCGAAAATACCATGCAAAACATCAAAAATTCGATTTTTAAGTCAAATGACGCGAAATATGGGTAAAAGTTTTTGAAGGAATTTCAGCTTTTAAAAATTTCTACAACATTTCTTTGAACCATTTTGCGACAGAACTTTTTGTTTTTAATTTATTTAACGAAATTGATATGCAAAAATCGAAAATTCCATCATAGTAAAAACTAGGCATTCATTTTTATCTGGGATCCTTTTTTGGGCGTTCTAATATGATCTCACAAATAGGGTATTTGAGTAGCAGTTTCTGTCTTGTTTAGTTTGCTAACTTCAGATTGATAAATGATCCGAGATAGCGAACTAAATTGGTTCAGAGGGTGCATTGTTTCAATTGTTCCAAACTTCAATCTTACAAAAAACAAAAAATAGATGAAAAGACCAGGGATCGGAACGTTTTTGATTAGACAAGTCCAGGTGCGGACTGGACACTTATAATTCTTAAGGGTGCGGACTACAGAGCATGAAATTGGGGACAGAATTAAAAAATTCCAAAATTTGACTCCAATTTTGAAATTTATTAAATTAGTAGATTTACGTGAAATTCAGTACGGGGGTGGTTTTTGGGGCACAGAACACGAATTCGGGGTCAAAATTAAAAAATTCAGAAAGTTGAATATAATTTTGAAGATTTTATAAAATTGGTTACTTATGAAAGTCATAACAAGGGGGAAATTCGAAAATTTAAGCTAAAATTTGGAAAATTGGACTAAATCTGTAGATCTCCATTAAAGTCAAAAAGGGGCTTTCGAGTCTCAAAATACGAATTTGGCTTCAAAATTAAAAAAGCGACTTGAATTGTAAAAATTAGTGGATTTTTATGAAAGTCAATACAAGGGGGATTTTCAAGTCACACAAAACAAACTTCAGGTAAAAATCTAAAAATTTTAAAAAGAAACCTAAATTTTGAAATATTTATTAAATTAGTGAGTTTCTATGAAAGTCAGTGAGAGAAGGTTTTCTGAGTCACAGCATACAAATTTGAGGGAATAATTCCAAGATTCCAAAAGTGGACTTAAATCTAGGAAATATGATTAAACTGGTAGATTTCCATGAAAGTCGATTACGAGAGGGTTTATCAAGTCATTGAACACAGAATGTTAACCTAAAATTTTGAAAATGATATTAATTTGGCAGATTTTCATGAATTCTAAAAGAAAGGAGTTTTTCAAGTCTCAAAATACGAATGCTTACCCTGCAAAAAAAACCCTCGTATTGTCTTTCACAGAAATATACTACGCTAATAACATTTTCAAAATTAATGCCAGCTTTTCGAATTTTGGGCCGCAAATTCATCGTTTGTGACTCAAAAAACGTTCTCTTACAGACTTTAATGAAAATTTACCAATTAAATAAAATTTTCAAAATTTATTTCAACTTTTTCAATTCTAACCTCAAATTCGTATTCTGTTACTTGAAACCCCACCTCTTACTGACTTTCATGGAAATTTACCAATGAAATGGAATTTCCAAAGCTTAGGTTGCTATTTTAAATTCTTGAATTTTGAAACAAAATTCGTATGATGCGACTCGAAAATCCCCTCCTTTCCTATTTTCATGTAAAGCTATCAATTCAATAACATTTTAAAAAATGTAAGTCAAATTTTGGAATTTTTTAATTTTGACCCCAAGTTCCTTTTTTGTGTCCCGAAACCTCTCGTACTGTCCATCATAGAAATCAAGTAATGTAATGAAATTAAAAAAATTTTAAGTTAGTTTCTTGAATTTTTAAATTTTTACCCCAAATTTATTTTCTGTGACACGAGAACCCCACTTTTACTGACTTCAGTGGAAACCTAACAATTCAACTATATTTTCAAATTTCAGTCAAATGTGTGACGAAATTAAATTTTAAAAACAGAAAAATTATTTCTGTTTGGGAGAAAATTTAGGTTTTTGTAGAAATTTCTTCTTTTGCTCCCATTTTTTTAGGCGAAATTCAAAAAACCGAAAGTGCTAATGTTTTTTATGAACATTATTCCACATTGGTATTCAAAAAAAAATATGAAAAATTAAAAATTCGTAAACATTAGAGTGGAACCGTCACACTCAGGCTGATACCGTTTCCGGGACACCTTTGGTCCGATTTTACCCCCGTCCGCTCCATGGATTACAATTTTTTTTTGTTATTTAATTCACTGAAGGTGATATTTTTAATAATATCGAGTTTAAAATTGGTACAAATTTTAAATTCCAGCTTCAAATTGACCGTATAAGTGGATTGATACCATTTCCGGGGCACCTTTGGTCCGATTTGACCCCCGTCCGCTTCATGGATTTTTAATTTTTTTTTATTTTTTATTTTATTTACCTTTAATAGTATTGAGATTAAAATTGGTACAAATGTTAAATTCCAGCTTCAAATTGACCGTATAAGTGGATTTATACCATTTCCGGGGCAAGTTTAATCGGATTTGACACTTTTTTGATGACGGAACATTAATTTTTTACTTTTTTCACACCTTGTGAATAATGTGTGTCGAAATTAAAATTAAAAAGACAGAAAAAATATTTCTGTTTGGGAGAAAATTTAGGTTTTTGTAACAATTTGTCTTTTTGTTCCCACTTTTTTTTGCGAAATTCGAAAAACCGAAAATGCCAATGTTTTTTATAAACATTATCCTACATTTTTATGCAAAAAAATATGAGAAATTGAAAATTAAAAATTCGTAAAAATTAGTGTCGAACCGTCACACACTATTTCAATCCACAAATCGACCTTATTTTATTAGATTGGCGGATCAAACTGAAGTGCAATTGTTTTGTTGCGTGAATTGTTTTAATACCGAATTAAGTTCTAAATCGAATCCTAGTTTTTATAGTGATTATTACGCCAAAAGACGCGAGATGCGTGAAAAGTCTGAATAAAGGCGGAGTATGTGTTTTATTCATCAAAAACGCTATTTAAAAAAATCTTATTTTTAGCATCAAATCGCGAGATAGGGAAGGTAGTCTGAAGAAAGGATTGCTGCTTTTTATTGAAGGTAGCTCAGAAAATAAATATACATTAAAAAATTTCTGTCGAAAATCGAGCGCGAAGCGCGAGCGTCACGATGGGAATGTGTACCTCAAAGCCTGCAGAGCTTTGAGCAATTTAATCTTTAACTATACTCAATTCCGTAGAAAATTCAGAGTATGCAGATGCATAAAAAAACTGCGATCTATAAAAGAGATGTTTTTGCTCAAGTTTCATTTGAGCATTCCGAGTACAAAGAATGAATATCCAAGCGATAAGCGCGAGATCCATCATACGCGCGCCCTAGGCGCGCTCAAACTTGCAAACGAAGCGCGCGAGTAAAATGTGCCGTTACGTTCTAAAATTTTTAATTTTTTTGAAACTTTATATAACAAAGCAACAAGTATTAAATAATTATTATTATAAATGCCTAAAAGTTATTTGGGAAAAATGTAACTTTTTACCGGGAATTTATTTTTCCCAAGATATTCCATATACTTGAATTTCCTTGCATTAATTTTTAAGTTGAATGTCCTCACTGTTTTAGAAAATTACGAGAATTAGCAAAAGCAAACATTATTTGAATAATAAAGTGAAAACACAAATATTTTCGCTGAGCCCAGATACTTAGTTTTAATTCTAATACATTTTATATAAATTTAAAAATATTTTCTATTGAAATAGTTTAGTTTAGGCCACGTCTTTTACACTTTAAACTTTAAAGTTTAAAAGGATTCCAGTTTCCAAGGCATTATATCATAACTAGTTCGTACTAGATTCTGAAATCGAATACGAACCTCCTAATATCCGTCCTACAGTACAGGCCGTATACCTGGTTATACCCAATAAATTTTGTGAATTTTCTCCTTTTCTGGCCTATTACTCTATTCACTATTGGAGTATATTGTAAGAAAACTCGAAGAGTAGAATGAGTGGCTAGGTAGGAGTGAGCCGAAAATAACGAAAATAAGAATGGCATATTATTACCAGTTATTATGAAACTTTAAAATATATCGAAAAATAATCTAGAAAAGTTTAAGACTTTTTTTTATTTTACAGGATTTTACAGAATATTAGGAAAATTTGACTTTTAGAAGTTCGGAGGAAATTAAAAAATATTTTATACATTTTCGGAAATGTTTTCAAGTTTAAAAATATATTTAATATCTCAAAAACCTTTAAAATTGGAAGTGTCTACGTGTACCGAAATTTCGGTACATGTAGCCACGGCCTTTAAAACTCGCAAATATCTTTTGAAATTATATTAGAGATACCAGATTCTTTTTTGACAATTTTGGAAATGTTTTAAAATGTTAAAAAATTATTCTTAATATTCTCCTAAAATTGATTTCTCAAAATGAAAAATCGTTTAAAGTTTTTTCTAGAAAGAAAATTATTTCATTCTATTGAAACCTTTCAAAGCTTTTGTAAAGCTTCTTTTTTCGAAACCTTCAAATCTCTAAACTTTGCAACAATTTCTTGAAATCTGTACAAGTCTTAACTTCTTTTTTAATGCTTTAAAAACTTCTAAATATCTCTTTAACTTAATCCAATTTTTTTATCAATCTTTGCTTTAAAATTTTGGAAAATCATTTGAAATGTTTTGAAATCTTTAGTTTTTCTTAGAATTCATTTTTGACAATAAAAAATAATTTCAAATTTCCCCATGAATCGTAAGAACAGATTTGTATTCTCTTAAAACCCTTCAAAATTCTAAAAAAGCTTATACATTTTTTTCTAAATCTTAAAAAATTTACATTTTCTTAAAACATTGTTGAAATGTTCTCAAATTTTTAATTATTTTTAAATCTTTTTGAAACCTTCAAACCTTCTAGGTAAAATATTTTGAAATGATTCGAATTTTTCTAACATTTTTTTTAATCTGCATGATTAAAATAATTACCTTACAATCTTCAGGATTCTTTTTTGAAAATTTATAAATGTTTTCAAATCTTTTTGAATATTCTCTTAAAATAAATTTCTCATTAAAAAAATCATTTTCAATTTTCCCATAAATCTTAAGAAAACTAATGTACCTGAAGTTCCGAACGTTCAAATGAACGAAATATTTTTCCTCATTTCTATTCTACCCACAAATATTGTTCCAACTGCAATTTAAAATATGCTTTATAATTCTGTTTCAATAATAAATTATTTACAATATTAATGAACAAACATTTTAGCACTTTTTCTGGTTTACAAAGTCATCAGTAAAAAATTTCGTTCATTTGAACGTTCAGAACTTCAAGCATATAGAAAACTATTTTTATGTACATGAATTTCCAACCAAATGGTTGCATTTGTCACTAAAAAAGAGAAATTTTCAACCTAAAGTGAATAGTTAAATTTTCAGTTAAAAAATTATTCTCAACAATATAGTTAAATCTTTGAACAAAAAAATAAATGTTTAACAAATTAGTTCAACTTTCAACTAAGTAGTTGAATTTCCAACCAAAAAAGATGAATACTCAATGAAATTTTCAACTAAAAACGGTCAATTTTCAACTAAAAATAGAACAGATAAATTTACAGCTGGAAAAATTAATTAAAAATTCAGTAAGGATTGTTTGTTTAAACAATTCATGAATATAAAAAATAAAACTTATATTTTTGACAATCACTAGTTGTTTTGGAAAATTATTCCACTGGAGAAAGAATTTTCAAATTATGTCTTAATATTTTGGCAATTTAAAGCTTGAAGCAATTAAAAGTTAATAATTTGAGTTCGAAAGTATTGGACTTAAAAATTGTGAAAAATTTCAATCAATAGTTAGAACGTTTTCTATTTAAAATTATTACTTCTAATTTAAAACAAAATTTCATGATTTTGAAGGTTTCAATTAAAAGTTATTTAACATTGAAGGCTTTTAATTAGAAATTGTATAAACTTAATCGGCTAAATTCGTTTTTGTTCAACTTCGCAAGCGTTCTTCATTTAAAAGATCAATTTAATAAATTCTGAAATTATTTGATTTTTATCGTTGCGAATTAATAGCAATGCTTTTTTTAAATCCTGCAGCCTCGAAAGTTATACATTTGAAAAGAAAAAAACAGTTTTGAATGGAAGAGAAAATTCAGTACAAGTTTCTGGAGTTGTTTTGAGAAAACAGGGAGAAGCTGCGAGGAGCCAAGGATAATAGATTTAAAATCACTACCCTTAGAGCCGTAGAACAACGATTTTACCCATAGAGAAAGATTGGAGGAAGGTAGTATCAGGTAGTACGAAGAAGGCAGCAGCTACGCACCGCACGAAAGTAGTTGCTATATATATTGTTCCCCCACTCCGCCGCCACTTGCCGCATCTAGGTGTATAATATCTTTGAAAATTCACACTCAGCTAGCACTAAGCGTCACTGCATTTTTTTTTTATATTGTTCTTTTATTTTTGTTTATAACGTCAAATATAAACATTTTTTGAAAAAACCGAAACTAGCCGGCAAAACAGACTAATATTTAGATGAGGTATGCAAAATATCAGACAAAAATATTCAACCGTGTGGCCGGAAACTGGAATACCGTTTTATAATGCTGATAAATCCCCTTAAGCTACTAGAGAGATCGTGAGAAGAAACTTTTCAGAAACACACGCATTATTTTGCTAGGTGGTACAAATCAAAATTTTCAAGGAACCTGTAATACCATTAGAGAATAACATAAATTTTTTACGTCTTTTCGGACTAGATGGAGCTATGAATTAAAAATTATTTTAATTAATTTTTTTCTGAAAAAAGATCTCCTCCTTTCGCTCCGCTGGGAATCGAGCATTACATTCAGTAGATTGGACATTTTTAAATGCATATACTAATGCACATAAATGCACTAAAATGCACAAACTAATGTAAATTCTGCGGTTGAACCCAAGTATGAAAAAATCTATGATATCTTGAATGACGAGATTGGTACGTACTCATCAGCGATTAACAAAAACAAAAGAAACTACCCCCCATGGTATACCAAACAAGTAATTGATAGTTTAAGATTAAAAGAAAGTTATAGAAATAAATATAATAACACTCACAACGGTTATTATCTACATGTCTTCAGAGAACTTAGATCTTCTACAAAATATACGATACAAAATTTATACGCGTCATATCTCGCTAAGGTAGAGAACAGTATTCAAAGTTCGCCCTCTACTTTTTGGTCATACATTAATATTATTAACAAAACTTTAAGAATTCCGGGAATTATTAACTTATGGGAACTGAGCTATCTACGCAGCAAAATATTGTATACGCGTTTGCAAATTTGATTAATAAAGCGTATAAACCTCCTACGCAGCTACGTGCGGTTATGATTACGAATCCACGAAACTATCTCGGTGATTATAGCCAGATTACTAAATTTCATATATCTGATAGTATAAAAAAGCTGTCTAATAAATTCGCTGCTGTTATCGATCAGATTCCTAGCTGCCTTGTTAAGAAATGCACCGACTGTTTGGACGTCCCATTACATACAATTGCGAACTTGGCTATATCATCGAGCACCTTTCCAAAACAATGGAAGAAGACACGTCTCTGCCCTGTAATTAAAATAGGTAACAAATCTCTAGTAGTCAACTATAGACCGATTGCAATACTGTCAAACTTTTCCAATGTTCTGGAGATGTGCTTGTGTGATATCCTGAAGACATACTTACTACCTATGTTATCAACATAGCAACATGGCTTTGTACAGGGACTAAACCTGGTATCTTTTGTAAAAATGATCGAGAACTTCCAATTCCGTAACCATCAGGTAGATGTCATTTACACAGACATGCCAAAGGCTTTTGGTTGCATAAGTATTTGCTTGTTATTAGAAAGAATGTGTAACCTTGGTTTACCTGATAAACTTCTGAAATTTTATTTAACTGTGCGAGAAGATATAGTACAGTACGGTGAATACTCATCAAAACCTTTTGTACCAACATCTGGGGTGCCGCAGGGTTCCAATCTGGGCCCACTTACATTTATTACTTATGAAAATGAAATAGAAATCTTGCTAAGTGTTTTTATCTTGTTCTACGCTGATGATGCGAAACTTTTTTTTCCCTGTAAATACTATCGAGGACTGCGTTAAACTTCAGGAAAATCTAAATATTTTTGTTAATTGGTGTGCTAATAACTCTCTAGATCTTAATGCTTCTAAATGCAAAGTGATGTCGTTTACTCGAAAATCTCAAACCATTAGCTTTGAATATACCATTAATGGATGCAACTTAGAGAAAGTAAAATTTATTCGTGATCTGGGACTATATGTTGATGCTGCTCTACGATTTGATGTACATATTGATAATATGATTAGAGAATTTAATAGATCCTTAGGGTTTATTATGAGAGCCGGCCGTTCGTTTAAAAATCCGCTTGCGCTTAAATCACTTTTCTATACATCTTTTAGGTCTACACTTGAATATGGCTCTGTAATTGGGAACCCAAAAACTTAAGATCTCTCGGAAGCAATCGACAAATGTCATAAGAAAATTTTAAAATTCCTTCACTGGAAAACTCGCGGAGAATTTTTGCCATCTGGTTCGAATTACATTGAGCTGTGCGAAAGGTTTAGTGAATGGTCGCTTCATGAACGCAGAAAACTATGTAATGTTGTATTTCTTCTTAAAATCCTCAAGGACTACATTGATTGTCCCAACTTATTGTCTCAAGTGCCATTCGACGTACATCATATAATACAAGATCTGATTTACCATTTTATGTAGTTGCGGCACTAGATGAAACTCCGATCTCCAAAATGTGTAATACACTCAACGCAGTTGTTAAAATAAGCACGACACATTTAGATCTAATTTAGATGTCAATAAATTGCTTTGTGACAGCTATCGAAAATTATATACTCAAAATATAATAAGCTCTCTAATATTGATAAAATTTTTTTGTTTTTATGAATTTTGTAATAATCCTGTAATGGGTCTGAGGACTATTGGATTAGTTAAATAAATGAAATGAAATATTTGTTTCTTATTTTGCATCAAATTTTATTCTCAGCTACCATGCAAAATGTATCGTTTCAATAAATTTATATTATTACAATTAATAATATACATTGCTATTGAATCATACGTATTTTCATTGTCTTGTTTTTATAATTAAAAAAAAGTGTGCATCCTATAAAAAAACAACTTTTTTGTTTTTTGCGATTTAAACTAAAAATACGCATCCAAGCGTAAAGTGGTTCTAAGCAAATTCGTAGATATAATTTAGGCCAAAAATTTTGTTCAATAAAATGTTATTTTAGCTTGTGTCCTTTTTCCAAAAAGTTAATTTTTTTATTTTTAATATATTTTTATAACAAAAGTTTATAACAAATTTGTCGATCTTTTTTGGTTGAACAACTTTTGTCGTTTCATTTTTTTCGTCTCTTTTGTCGTTTTTCCAAAAATTTAATTTTTTTATTTTTAATCTTATTTTTTACGATTAAAACAAAAACTGATGATCAACTTACATCTATTCATTTTTTCATAGCTTGTGTCGTTTGTCCAATTTTTTGTATGTTGTTTTTTACGAATTAAACAAAAACTACAAATCCAATAAAAAATGATTAATAACAAATTTGTAGCTCTTTTTTTAGTGAACAACTTTTGTCTTATTTTTTTTCCGTAGCTTGTGTCGTTTGTCCAAAAATTTATTTTTCTAATTTTTAATGTTTTTTACGAATAAAACAAAAACTAAGTGTTCAATAAAAAGTGATTGTTTGACCGCAAAATGGAATTTTTGAATTTTCATTACTTTTTGTGCGATCAAAATTTGAATTTTAGATTTTTCAAGAAAATTCCAAAAGTTATGATAATCTTGAAGCTGGCTAACGAACTCGATCTTCCTTTTTGGTTAATAAAATTGTGTGCCAAAGCACAATCCAATCTGACTAGCCTTTCAAAAGTTATCCGGTATACAGACGACAACAACAAGGATAACGACAGACAGACACCATCACAAAACCGGCTTTTTGGGATTCAGGGGGTCTCGAAACGTGGAGGCTTAAAGAAATCCGCGATAATCAATTTTTACATAAAAACAATACCTCTCATTATGATGAGAACGTAAAATTCACTTTGTTTACACCCCCTTTCAAAAGTTTGAGGTTTATTGGCTTTATTTGCAACGAATTACAAAATATAAATATTTCATCAAATATTTATTAGTATTTGATCCCTAGTGACGTTGCAAATAAAGTCAATAAAAAGAGCGTATAATGGTAAAAAATTAGTATAAGTCTGTTTTTCTAAGGTGGCCCCAAACTTTTGAAGGGGGGTGTATATAAGGCAAACTTATTTCATTCGTTCAAGAGATAAAAATATCAACTTGAGGAAATAAGTGACAGTTTTTTTTGTTAGTGAAAATAAGCCTCCCTCTATGCGAAAGCAAAGTTATTTGATGTCTGTGAGGAAGCAAAGTGCTCACAAGGGAGCACAGATAAATTCATCCATAATAGTGAATTTACCCATACTACTTCGCAGCGGTATTTTACTTTTGCGGAATTCTTTAATGATGAAAGAATTTTTTTAATGGAAGATTTACATATTTTAGCTTAATATTTTCAGCTTTTCAAGAATTGAAGCTTTTAAATGATCGAAATGAATGACAGAATAATGACTTACGAGTAAATAGATACCATTGTTTTTAAATATACTTTTTGGGGAAGCTTATTCGTCATTTGTTCGCCTAATTCTTGCGACTGATATTTTAATTTAAGAAAGATGTGCACGGTTTTTAGCAGACGACGCTGCAACTCGCTGTCGTATTGTGCAGGATTTGGCACATTTTTTAATTTGCAAACAGTCAAGAGATGACAGTTGGACTGGAAACCCTTGGAAAAACCATAATACCTTTACCCTGGTGGTGCATTTATTTGTAAATTTTTGCAGGTAACAAAATAGCAAGTTTTTCCTCTCTTTCATTTACTTTTACCATTACATTTTACACTTTCGTTCTTAGTGATCGTTTAAAAATAAACAAGGAGGTTAAACGTTAATAATTAATTCTTTATTTTCTAAATTCGCGTAACATTTATTTTCGTAAAATTTGAAATAATCTATTTTTTAGTGTTTTCTTCATATGTTGTCATGTAAATTTTAGGTACATAATTTTAGACTTCACCGCCTCGTGAGCTGGCAGTCATTTCCAGCTTGGCTTCAAGGTTTAGCACATAGCCAATTGACCTGTCTAGCTTGAAATCTATTGAACGAGCTAATGTAAGAATACTTCACAAACGGAGTGAAGTTTTAAAAAGATCTTTGTAGCTCATTCTCGTAAAAATGTTTATAAGACCAGGCTTAGAAAAGCGGAGCAAGCAATATTCCGAATGGAAAGACAACCTCTATCTCAAATTCTCAATTTAAAAAATACCATCAACCGAACAACTTGTAATCGCCGAAATCTTGAAAACCTGTAAGCATAAAGATTGAAGACAAAGACCGTATTCACTAGAGTTGATTATGATATGCCTGGTCTTGCATACAAAATCACCAACAACGCACAATTTAAAAGCACGTGTCTATTTTTAATTTTATTTTTGAATTTGATTATGGTAGAAACGAATACTGTATTTTGAAATATATTTTTCAGGTATTTGTCTGTGTTGAAAACTCCTTGTGTATTCCATCCAGATTATTTTAAAGCACTTCAGGAGTATTTTGAAGCTAAGCCTGAAATTGAAAGAAAGGTAATATTGCTTGCTGATGAGGTAGGGACTCATAAGGAATTAACGTTAAAAATACATACACAGACATATATATATATATATATATATATATATATATATATATATGTATGTATATGTATATATATATATATATATATATATTCGGTTTCGATTCCTTTGGAATAGAACCGAAGGGCCTATGACAAAGCCACCGAACGCGTCCTCGGCTTGCGGATAGAGGGTTCCTGTACCAAGGGTTTCTGCTGAATATGGTTACAATAATTAATAAGCAGTCGCGGACAATTGTCCAGGGATGGTCCCGAAGGAATAACTCCTAAGCGAAGGCGTAACAACCGTGCCGAGAGCTGAATGGCACCTGGGTTAGGTGTCTCAAACGGTGACTCCGGGATACCGGGCGACCTCTCAGAGTATCAGCCTTAGCCTTGCACGCGGGGCTCTACAAGGGTGGACTAACCAATCGAACAATCGAACGCGCAGAGCACCCGACAATGGGTCGGCAAACAATGCCGATCAGCCTAGAGTTCGGGGTGCAGAAAATAATTTAGATGGAAACACGACGACGAACCGGCGAAACGCCCATATTGAGTGGACGGATCAACTCAGGGATGACGTGCAAGACTGCTACGATGCCAGCATTATCCCTGTTCGCGGAGGCTTTATGGCGCGTATGCACACTCTGTGGTGCCAGAAACACCCAGAGCTTCAGCACGTTTCGCATCAGTCTTTGCGAAATCAAGCCGACTACCTCCGGAAAAATGGATATGTACGCGGAGCGCTTCCCCAACCGCTGCTTTATCAAGCTGCACACGAAGATGAGGAAGCGACATTGAGACCAACCGCAGAAAGCAGGCACCTTCTGAGAGATGATCGCAATTTCATTACTAGAAGGAACATTAACATGCAACTTCCTCCTAAGCCCCAAGACCTGGCTGAAATGGATGCCTTCCTTCGTGGAGATATCTCGCAAGAGTCCGACCTCTGGACCATCAATTGCTCAGTTTATGGTGCTGCGAGAACTTTGGCTGATTCAAATCGAAGGCTGAAACCAACGATGGATCAAAAGACCAAAAGACGCTTGCATCAACTGAACAAGAAGATTGGATGGGCAAGACAGAATGCGTCCCGTGTTCAATGTGTGATTGACTACATAACATCTGGTAGACCGTTTACGGAAAGGGTTCGAAAATTCGCCCAAGAACTAAGGATCTTGAATCACACACTAAACAAGTCAAAGCTGCTGACAATCAAGCCGCATATTGTTGACAAAATACGGTTGTTATCTGACGCAAGGAGGAGAATACAGAAGAGGGAGAGATGGATCAGGGAGAATCAACAGTTTCTCGCTGACCCATCGCGCCTCTTCAGTGATCTACCTGTTTCTGTCAAAAATTCACCCAAGCCCAAGGAGGTAGAGACTTTTTGGAGAGAGGTGTACAAGATCCCGAAAACACTAGAGTTGAAAGAAGATACTGAAAATATCATCCGCTTCAAGGAGTTTTGCGACAACCTCATAAAATCTGAGGAGGAATGTCCATCAATCACTGCCGAAGAGGTGAAAAAAGCACTTAGAGGCACGAAGAACTTTTCCGCTGCTGGACCAGATTGTATCAAGAACTTTTGGTGGAAGAAGTTTACTTTTACACACCAACATTTGGCCCGCATATTCACCTCATATTCAAAGTCGCAGACGCCCATTCCGCAGTGGCTGGTGTTAGGACGCACTATACTCCTGCCAAAAAAAGGCAACTTGTCCAACCCAGAGAATTACAGGCCAATAACTTGTTTGAACACGCTGTATAAGATCTTTACAGCTGTCCTCAACAACAGGATTGTTCGACGAATTGAGCCTGTATCGCGAGAGATGTACGAACAACGTGGCTCGAAAAAAGGTGTAGCAGGCGGTCGAGAGAACCTGCTAATTGACAGGTGTGTCTGTAAAGACGCTGCAGCCCATCAGCGCGTCCTGTCAATGGCCTGGATTGGCTACCGGAAAGCTTTCGATTCAACCTCTCATAGACTTATCATCTGTCTGTTGGAAAGCTTGAAGGTACATCCACACATAGTGAGATGCATAGAGAGATTGATGCCTCTTTGGAAAACTAGATTTACTATCTCATCTAGAAATTCTCGTGTGACAACGAACAACGTCACCTTCCAGAGGGGCGTCTTTCAAGGTGATACCATGAGCCCTTTGCTTTTTTGCATCACACTTTTGCCTCTATCTCTCGCACTACGAAATTCTCCTGGATACATCTGTGGCGACACTAATCAGCGCGAGCATAAGGTCACTCATGTATTTTATATGGATGACCTGAAGATCTATGCCCCTGGTAGAAGCAAACTTCAAACTGCTATAAATATTGTCAAGAACTACACAGGAAAGATTGGGATGGACTTTGGCTTGGACAAGTGTGCCAAAATTTATCTGAAGAAAGGAACGATTACTGGCTTTCCCAAGGACCCTGAGCTTGTGGATATAAGTGTTATCAGACATCTTAATACTGGAGAGACCTTTACATACCTGGGCGTGCCTCAAAACCGCATTCAGGACGTAACATCAGTGAAGGAGTCTCTCCGAAGCAGATACAAGCATCTTCTTCGACAGATTTGGTCTTCCAATCTGTCGGCGTTGAACAAGGTATCTGCGACAAACATGGTTGCCGTGCCGGTTCTACTCTACTCGTTTGGGGTAGTTCAATGGACGAAGAACGAGCTTAAGGCCCTTGATGTCATTACACGTAAGATCATGCATATGCATAAAAGCTTGCATATCAATTCGTCAGTTCCGCGATTATATATTTCACGCCGTCAAGGCGGACGCGGACTTCTGAATCTCCAGTGTCTTCATAACCGGATTGTTCTAAGTACAGCTTACATAGTTGCGAATGGCAGAGATCCTCTCCTAAAGATGGTCAGGAACCACGAGATGATTGGCGAAGGAGCGTTCCTTTACAAAGCCGCGGAGCAAGCGGCCGAGACCCTTGGCCTGAATTTTAACATCAGAAGTGAGGAAAGTGCATTACTTCATCTAGATGCTTCACTTCTAAAAACCAAAGTGAAGAAAGCAGAGGTTGAACATTTTCACCAAGAGCTACTAAACAAGAAAATGCACGGAAACTTTCACAGAAATGTAGAAAAACAATCCTTGTCGAAGTAGCAAACTTTTGCTTTCCTCAAATCATCAGGGCTTAATTCAGGTACAGAGGGTTTTATTTTCGCATGCCAGGACGTTGTCATTTCCACCTTAGCATACCGTGAGCGCATTTTATGTCAAGAAGTTGCCAGTGATAGGTGCAGAGCGTGTCAGGCACACGCTGAGTACCTAGAACACATACTATCAGGGTGCCCGACCCACGCGGGAACGACGCATATCTATAGACATAATGCGGCCCTAAGAGTGCTTTATTACCATCTTTGTCGCTCTTACGGTGTTGGCCGCGACCCTGCCCTGCCGAACGCTCCAAAGGAGATAGAATCCATTGTCCGAAACGAGAAGTGCCAAATTTTCTGGAACTACCTTAAAAGAGAGCTACAAAGATTGTACCCAAAATATTCGGTACAAGTAATTGTCCTTGTGATAGGTGCTCTCGGAGGTGCGAAACTATCACTGGTTCGTAACCTTAAAGCCATACCCGCGTGCCAAAAATATGCCAAGGCACTTGCGAGATGGATGCAGAAAGCTGTCATCCTTGGGTCGCTTCCTGTCCTCAAGACACACAAGGGTTTCGCCGGCCTGTCGTTGTGATTTTGTCGTTGCCTATGACCACCCATCTCACGGTTGTGAGACGTGGCCATAGGTGTGATTTACCGCGGTGCTACTGGGGGCTATTGACATTTTGTTGGATGGCAGTTGCTCTTAGTGGGACCCTGCAGTGGTTGTTTAACTTTTATATATATATATATATATATATATATATATATATATATATATATAATATAAAAGATTTGGCTCCGATCATATTTGGTACATTATTTATGACCATGGTTATTCACGTTTCGAATTTATACTACGCATACTCAAAAAGGCGGTTGTCTATCTCCCTTAGAGTGTGTTTGGCGGTTAGATTAATAGGCGGTGCAATATTTTCTAACATTAGTTCCGGATTCGTAGAGGACCGAATATTATTGTTATTGTCCTTGCATGATATTAGGTCATTAAAAGCTTGGATTTCCCCGAAATGACTTTGCCTCGTTAAATCCTCACGTTCTTTCGCGGGAATGAATGTATACGTCGAGAGTATATACATAGAAATGTAGGCTGGTCAGTGGTCACCGCCTTGCAGAAATTCTCCTGAACTGCTCGGAAAGTTATTTCAGAGTTAGAAAGAAAATTCTAATTTCTGAGCTGTAACCACGGACGTGCATACAGGCATGGAAACTCCCAGTACCGTAAAAAATAAATAAATAAAAAACCCCAATACTTCCCGCTACCATCATCAAGCTGTTATCTTTCGCGAGTCATCATTTCAATGCCCCCACTTCTGGAGTTTCCAAACCTTTATGTACGACCGCGGCCGTCACAGAAGGACCTTAACTGATTGCAAATAATATAGGTATGTCCACAGGATCACTAAACTTACCATTTATCCCATCTCGTTGGCCAAAGACAACAACAGTCTTCTTATTTTCGTAAGATAAATTAATATCGAGTGGAAAATTAAATACTTTTTCTGTTTCTACTTTTGGCACGTTATGATCATGATTAAAAATTAATCCGCCGGATTTTGAAACAATATAGACGCCATAAATCACCATTTTGCATATCCTGAACAAGGATTCAAAATATTGTACACAACCTTCAAAGTCTGTAAAATAAAATAAGATAATTATTATGGCATTATTTTTGCATTTTTATACTCCACATGACACAAAATGGGAGTATACCGATATAAAAAAATGCCCGCACGATAACACTCTATGTGCCAGCACATGTACGGATTGACCGGTCCGACTTGCCAGCACATGCGTAGCTTAGAATAATAACATACGTTTTTATTTGAAAAAACGCATTTAAGAAAACTATTGTCTATAAAATTAACAATTTTATAATTCCTGAATAAAATGTTTTGAATAAAAACGTACCAAAGAGATTCGAAGAGAATCCTTTAAAGAATAAAATGAAGTGAGAAAAAAATAACCTGAAATAGTTTTTTCTAAAGTTCGGCTGATAATAGGAGTATTTTTCTCAAATTTAAAAATCATGTTTAACAATGCTTTTTTTTGAATTTGAAATAAGAAGTGTACATCCTTATTAATTGCGTCAAATTGGAAGCCTGAAAAAATTGAACAATTCTGTCCCTACTGGCTTTTGGCCCCAAACAATAAACTATGATAAAACTATGCCTTCAAAATTAAATTATTTGCAACCATATGACAAATTTGTTTTGTATTTGCGAATTAAGACTAAAAATGTACGATTAAAAAAAAAATCCAGTTTCGAGAAACAGAACGTGGAAGTTTACAATCTCAAAGTGGCAGGAACCTAAAACTGGAACAGGCTCGGTTGCGAATAACGATAAAAAGTGAAATTTTCAGTTTAAACAAAAAATAAAAACTTACTTCTGAGATGTTCAGTTGCTTAATTGAGAGAAGATGAGTTTGATTAGAACAAGTTAACCAGTTCTGAGTGAATCATTCAAGAATTTAGGCGTTCAAAAATTTCATGGGTTTTGAAAATCATCTTTGGATTGCGACTAAAAATCTATTTTTCAATTTAAAAAATAAAATAAAAACTTGCGAGAAATGGGGAAGCTGAATAAGAATAAAAAACTTTCATCCAAAAAAATTATTCTGTTCCGGGAAAATAAAGATTTAGTGTGACGGTATCGCACTGTAACATACGAGTTTTCGCTAAAAGATGTATAAAGAGAAGAAAGATTTAAGAGGAAGATTAAGAAGAAGATTTAAGATTTTAGGTTGGAATTTGTTTGATACTTTGGTGCTGCAAAAAGTTGAAAATAGTTTTATTTAAGAGCTATTTCTTTCAAAGAAAGAAGCATTTATTATTTTATTGTATTGAGAAAC